>MU006301.1:583970-689836 GCA_010093695.1 Plenodomus tracheiphilus IPT5
CCTCAGGTGATAGTGACTCCTCAGCTTTAAGTGCCTCAAATTGGAGGAAAACTGAAGGCCTATTGCGTGAGGTAGTGAAGGATAGAGGTGATCCACGGGCTCAAAAGCTTAGCTAAGCCTTCCATTCAATCTTAGTTTAAAAAAGCCTTCTTGAACATGAGGTTCAAGGCCTAAGGAAGGCTCTACTTAATAAGAGGTTGCGTAGGAAGTAAGGCAAGGCCCTCCCTTTGCAGGAGCCTGAGGAGTATCACGGTGGGGCTGTATTCTGGTCTCTAAGGAAGGTGAGGGAGGCACGTGAGCGACAGCAATAGCAGGAGCATAAGGAGGAGCAACAACAACTCTAAAAGGCTAAGGATAGGAGGCAACGTGAGGAGGCAAGGCAGGCTAAGGCTAAGGCAGCTTAGTCAAGGCGTGAGGCAAGGGCTAAGGCTCAATTATTAAGGGCAAGGCAGAGGGCTGAGAGGGCCTCAGAAAAGGCCTTAAGGGCTGCTGCTCGTAGGACTGCAAAACAACTTCAACAAAGCCTTAAATTATCCCAAAAGGGAAGGAGGAGGAGCCTTAAGGCTGCTGCAAAGGTTGCGTTAAAAAATACAGTAGGTGTAGAGCCTCAGGGCAACAGGGAGGCCTCAAGTGTTGCAGCAGCCACACCACCTATTCAGTCACGCCGTGGCAGGCAGATAACTACTCCAGCTAGATTTAGATAGCTATATATTATTTTTAAGCTATATAAATCCCTCTACTAGATTATTGTGTAATACTAGCTATTGTATAGGGCTGTATAGCCTCAAGTTTTGTAGCCATGTTAGTGTTCAGAACGCGCGTTTCGGGGGCCCGCGCGTTTCGGGGTAATCTTCGGTATCGCCAGACCGCCAAGGTGCGGCGCACTTATCCGTCTTGGGACCATCATCGTCGACGCTGCACCACACGTGTCACAAGCATCTTCAACATTTTCAACTGTGACTCTGGATCACAAACATGATATTTCGATTAGCTTCAATATTTGCTCTCATAAGCCTACTCATTGAGAATGTTGTTGCAGAAGTCGCACCCGAGATAACCACCGTCTCAGACGGCTACCAGTTCATCGCCAAAGTCCCATGTAGCGGCTGTCCATATCTCTCTCAAGACACTTTTAAAGGCCAGAACGAGCCATGGACCGAGAATAATAATGAAAATGCCCTGGTAGACCCAAGTCCCACCTAACCTTGAACTCTAGCTAACCACCCCCGCAAGCTCCTAAACATCACCCTCCCCTTCTCCTCCACCCATCTCAACATCAACACGGCCGCCCTTCTAACCCCCTCCCCAATCCTACCCAAAATCTATGCAAACCAGATCCCCCTCTCTACCACCATTCAAGCTCTCTCAACCATGCTCGAAAACAACTCCCTCGACACCCCCGGCAGCGCCTCCTTCGCCCTCTCATACGCATACTCGCTGCACCCCATCAAATCCTCCCCCAACGCACTAATCTTCCACTTCGACATCCTAGAGCTTTGGAGCGACGTCACTTCGCCCCCAATAACCGTGGTTCCAGACGCCGCAGACCAGAAAATGCTCGAACTTGTACTACTACAACGCCCTTTACTTTCCGCTCTTGATACCTCCCCCACGTACTCCATCATACGCACTTCGCTCATCCCACGCACTGAAACCCCTACCACCAAAATGAAGAAGATGTGGTTTCACGATTGGGATCAAAATGGGAAAAAAGGCACATCATCGCACCTTTTCAACCGCGCGCAGCAATCTTTTGTCGACTATGTGAATAGTGGTGTGTGGGCGCTGTTTATCTTTATAGCCGCGTTGATGGGCTTGTTTGTTGTGTTGTGTTTGTTTTGCTGTTTTGCGGTGGGAGCGTTGTCCGGGGAGGAGTATGATTATGAAAAAGCGCAGGTTAGGAAGAGGATGAGGAAGAATGGGTGGAAAGCCGCGGCGGATGATATGGGTAGAGAAAGGAGAGGGGGAGATGTGGAGAAGGGGAGGGCCGTTGAGAGGTTGGTTGGGGTGGGGAAGAGTGATTAGTTAGGGGGTTTTGGATGGAGAGGGGGAGTTGAGAAGTTTGGTATTGCTGAGGGATTGTCACTTGAGTAAATGAAGATTGTATGTTGCTATCTTCGTAAAGGTCGTTTGTTTCGTTGACGCTCCGCAATCGTGTATATATGCGTCCCTCCAAGACGCCGTTGCTATACCCATCCATCTCAAAAATCAAAACACACCGCCCCGAAGCCATTACTCACTACTCACTACTCACTACTCACTACCTCCTTTACATTCAGACATGTCATTCTCCTGCATAAGCAATTTCATGAGCTCATTGTCATCATCACATGCGCCCATGAAGCTGCAATCCATGTCACTAAAGACCGTACTAGGCGCATCTAGCGTGTCACTCTCCATCTCCTCACTCTCCTTGTTGATGATATCCATTTCCATCTTCTTCGCCAGAGCTTCCCTAATCATCTTGCATCCTCGAAGTGCATCAGCGTTGTATCCATTCTCCTGGCTGAGGTGATGCTCAACATCATCGAGCTTCTTGAGTATGCGTTCGTGGTGTGTGACAGGAGGTGTGGCTGGAAGATTGGGGTCGAGGTTGGAAAACTTCCTCGTAGTCATTGCTCCGATGTGGATAATCTGTTTGCTTCTCGCAAGATCTCCTGGGCGCATCATGCGTTTGATGATCGGGCTGTTCTCTCTTGTATGGAGGTTCGATGAACCCAAAGCATCTTGCGCGAAGTGGGATGATCGACTCAAGCCGCTTGGACTTCCAGTAGACACAGAATCATCAACCTCCATAACATCGTCTAACGGCGTTCCAATTGGCGTTGAGAACATGCCACCGACTAGTGGGCTCCCGTGTCGTCCATATGGTGTAGTCGGCTGTTTCATAGGGCGGCCCCGTGGACCCGGCCCTTGACTTGAACTGCGACTATGCTGGGCGTATGGGGCTCCCCTCCTCTTCTCCTCTGGTGTAGTGGATCTCGCGCGTGGGGCTTGGAGGCGGACGAATGTCGGGTTCGATATGGTGTTTGCGGCGGCAATGCGATCTGCATCACCTTGACTCAATGACCGACGGCGTATGTTGGGCTGCGGTGGATTTAGGTATGGCGTAGTGGTATTTGAGCGTAGGTGAGGGGGGCCACTGCTTAGGAGTGCCGGATGGGTGTTCGAAAGGTAGTGAGATGAATGTTTGACATCAAGTGGATATGGTTGAGGCGAGTTTGGCCCAGGTGTGGGATACGCCAGCGCTGCATTACCAAAACTGTAAGTTGAGAAATCTGGCGTTGAGATCGTGGAAGCAGTGGATAAATTGATCTGTGCGAGGGACGCATTGTCGAAAGAGAAGTCCAAATCATCAAACACTTCGCTGTTGTTCGGGAAATGAAGGTTTTGATGCGAAGTGAACAAATTTTCCAATTCCTCTCGACTGAGAAGTTGCTGCTGCTGTTGACCATGATGATTGGATGATTGTAAGAACGGATCGAAAGCAACACCATCGAACGGTGTGCTTGGCTGAGACATATCTGCTTGTGATCAAGATCTCTATGACAAGTATGAGGCAGATGGTGCGCGTGATCGATCGATAGCCGGCGGAATCGGGATGGAAGGTTACACAGTGAAGGGAGTTGCGTGATCAGCGCTCACATATAGCTTGTCATTTGCTTTTGAGGTTGGTCTGGGCTGAGACAGATCGATATGGAGGGTTTGGTGGGCGTTAGGCGCTGGTGTTGTGATAGGGCAAGGCGAGCGGGTACCTGCGCGGTCGACGTGGATAACAAGCAAACTGCGATTTTAGAAACAACTTCTCAACCAATTGGCTGGATCATTATAGCCAATGAAAAGATTGAAGCCACACGTACTGTACTTGCAGGTATGGGAGACAATGACTCTTATTGTCAAAGACATCGACGGGTAGTCTTATGAACGTGCTGTGAGAAAATCAATGCACACGTCTGTGAATCAGACAGTGTGTGGCTCAGGGTTCCAGCTGCATATATACACTGAAAGACATACTGGCCGTAGAATTTGGCGCTCTTGAAACAGCTAGCTGAAATGGAAATTCGACTGATGGAGGATAATGTGCACCCAAACGCTGAATGGCGCCTTTCCCTATCTCCTAAAGGAGGCGAACTTGTAGTGCAATTGCGGTGACATGTAAAGGCGGTAGCAGCAAGCCGGATCTTGATACAGCCCCTCAGGGTGAAAAGTATAGTTGCGTTCACCGGGCAAGATCATGACGCGTAGATGCCTACCACCCACAAATCGAGTTCAACCCTGATAATCATACACATCATCGATCTTACAAGAGGTGGAGCATATCCAGCATAACTTTACTCTTTCTTTCCATTATCATCATCAGCCCCTTTCCTCTTATCCCAACTTATCACGTCCCAGATCTGTTCAAAGATCATATCCGTATACGTTTTTCCCTCCTCCAATGCCTTCTTCTCCTCTTCTAGTCTTCGCTCCCTCCACCCTTCTTTCTCATCTCCCATCCACAACTTCTCCAGCACACCAGCTACACCTTTGTTCTCCTCACCTTTCCTCTCCATGGCTCGTCTACTTTTTTCACGTTCCTCTCTAAGTACCCTCTGCATCTCCTTTGCCTGCTCTGTTGGCATATCGACCGCGCGCATAGGGTTCATGTTCGAAATCAGCCCTCGTCCCGTCCGCACTGTAAGCAGATGGTCCGCGGATAGGTAGAAACCGACTCCCAGGGAAAAAGTATAAAGGTCTAATTTTCGGGGAGGCAATATCGCGATTATGGGACAGAGGATTACGCCGCCGATTGCAAGGTTGCGCGTTATGCGGGCGTATTGGGCTTGTTGTTCGGCGGCGAGGCGTTGCTCGGGGGTGAGCGGGGGTACTTGAGGGGTTGCCATAGTGGATGTGGGCATGCGATGGTGTGATGTTTGCTTGAAATCGTAGATTTCTCTGCGCGATAGTCGGGAGGCGTCTGTAGTAAGTTCGGGTGTGTTCTGAGAAAGTTGTGTTGCGATATCAAAAGTTCGATGATGCGGAGATCTAGGCTCGGCTAAACTTTCCTTGTCGGTGCGGAGCAAGTGCGGAGGAGAGCTCTCGTGTAGAGATGCATGTAGGATTGTAAATGAGATGCAATTCAGAGTTCTGAACATCGTCACAGCCTTGATTGATGTTTTGATGTTTTGGAAGGTCGGAATTCTCACTGCATATGTCGTGGAACTTGACTTGGATCAAGCCAGTATACAGCTTCATACGGCCAATTGTTATGCGCAACACTCCTTTCCTTTGTCTGAATATACAATGCAAAAACCCTCGGACCAAGGATACATGTACGTAAAAATGGCTCATAATCTCCTTCTCTTGAAGCTTGACCGAGTCTCAGGCTGCATACTTGCTTCAACTTCTGTGTGGCCGTTGTCCTTACGCTTCCCCGTCTGCTCAAACGTCCCATTGCTTTTGAGACGCTTTGTCGGTGTCCTCTCATACTCACTGCCACTGCATCCGCCCCTTGATATCGCTTCATCGTCTGTCTCTGCGGCGCCTTCTGACCGCGCTTCTTCGAACGCGTTGTATTTTCGTTTCTGCGCAGTACTCGGTGTTTCCATGAGGCGTCGCAACCGACTTTCGCGAAGTCTCCGATTGACTTCCTCTGTGACGTCTATGTGTTGGACAACGTAGGTGTCTTCGACTTGTGGAGGTTTGCCCTTTGGTGTGGGACTTTGATCGACCGGGGGGGAGATCGCCGAATGTTGTGTAGTAGAGGATTGCATATTGGGTGTTAATCGCGTGCCCTTTGCGCCCTCTATACTGAGTCGTTTGTTGGAAGTTTTGGCCTGTATTTGTAAGTCATCGCATGCGCGGCGGTTGTAGATCCGAGGCGAACCTTTTTCTCGGCCAACCCTTCATTATCAAGCTGGTCTCTGAAGCGCTTCATGTCGTCGTGTAACCTGCCCGACTTGTTCCGTAGCGATAAAAGGTCTGTGGCCAACCAGTCGGGTGCATTGTGATCTGTCCCTTCAAGTGTTTCGTTCAAGAACTGCAACTGCGAGCGGAGGTTCTCAATGTGCCTGTCGAAGTCCTGGATTTGGGATGAGAGAGTGTATAATTTCAGGTAATGCCATTCATTACCTCGAGCGACAATTTCGCCATGTTGTATAAAAAGTGATGGTGAAGACAAAGGGCAGCTGGGCATATCCGAAGATGAACGCGGTAAAGTGACAGGGTGTTCACGCGAGCTCGGAAGCTTTCCGACATTCGGAAAGCACTGGTCGAGTTGGTACCATAGTGCATCACGGAGCTTCAGACGACATGTATAGTGCGCGGTAAATGACCAAACGGCCTTGAGGATCGAGAAATTCCTGCTTTTTAGCCACACTGCCATGATTTTATAAGACTGTCCACCCAGTATTCACTTACCAGAAAGCATAATGGCTTGATTGACACGACATACGACAGCCTTGAATCCTTCTTGTGCGATTGACCTGTGTGAAACACATCTTCTGCTCAACACCTGGTTAGAGCATGCTCAAAGTACTCTGGCTGGTCTAGTTTCGGGCTGAATTCAGATGTGCAGGGTCTCTCCAAGCCTCGAACACACCTGGTCCCGACATGAGGAGCCCCTACCCCTGGTCGAGGGCACAGCATCTGAGTGCGCCTTGAGTTTGATTGCACATTTGGACGATTCAAGGGGCGATGAAACCGCATCTTCGGAAGCATTGTGCCTAGGTCTGTAATGCTCTTATGCCGACGGCACAGTACCTGATGATCTCAGCCTTCTTCTTCATTACCAAATGTCAACTTGACTGCTTTGGCCTTCTTCTTTGTCTTCTTGACGAATTTGGAATTCGACTTGTTGACATCGCGACCCTGCGTGGTGGTCTCGTCGTGCTCATCGCTGATGATCTTCGCCGCCTTCCGCTTCTTCACATTGCCTCCTACTTCGACAATTTTATCTATAGACTTCCCATCGTCTGCTGCGAGATTCGTGCTTTCTTCTTTACCGGACGAATGCTCACCCTCGTTTGAGTCTTTGCCCGACACAAGCGCCTCGTACTCCTCTTTCGTCAGTGACTGATTCGTGTCCTCCATGACATATGTGGGCGCATCATCTTCATCATTGTCTTTCGCCCTTTTGTTTCTTGCAACTGGCTGCTCGTGACGAGCAGAGTCCCCGCTTTGCAACTGACCCCTCAACCGCTGCAGGAAAGCAGGCTGCGAACTGTCTACCACAGTCAGTTCATCACAGGCGGTTCAACCAATCTCGACGTACCAAAATGCAAGTCCTTAGCCTTGAAACTCATCGTGCAGTATGAGATCCAGGATTGATGTATTCAAGACGTTGAGGCTGGACGTGTTTGTGAACCGTCAGACGGAATGGTAGAGCATGTAAGCCAAGGGAGCATTGACCGAGGCCGGGGTAGATAGTAGGATTGGTCTAGCGGGAGATTTTCCATGCGGCTCCTTTGAGGCGTCCAGAGGGCTTGGCGATGTTAATCCCCGGAGGCACAACAGCACGTCACTTGTCACTAAGATCTGGACGGGGCCGATGCTAAAGTTTCTTTGCTGGCGGCATGCCGCGTGAACGATGCCTGTCCAAGTGGCCACGACGCATTGGCTGGCTACGGCTGCTATCAGCACGCCTGCCAGGGTCATTGGTCCCTGCGTGATTCCACCGACATCTTCCTTGCCCAGCTAGCTCCACAACTCCAAATCGCGAAACGCATACGCAATGGCCGCCCAGCGCCGAGTCGGCTAGTAATTACTCCCAGCAAATATCGACACTCCTTTCCCTCCACCGATCTTCTAGGCAGAGTGCTGCCATTGCGCCACCACCTGACCGGCTTCCTCAGTCGCACACCCGCTGGGACTAACTCCCGTCACTCGTTACAAGCTCGAGCTCCCTGTGTCGAACACGTCGCCCCTACCGCACATGCTCGCCGTGCCCATCGCTCCCCCCAGCAAATTACTCGATTCTGCGGTTCCAGTGTGAATCGAGTGGTGTCGAATTGGGAACGACTGCCACGGGCAGGCAAAGTTTGCCCAGACACACAAGCACCACATCAACGCCATGGGGTTCTTGCAAAACATCACAAGAAGACTGCCATCGTCCAAGGGGGCCGTGGAGGCATTCGAAGATGCATCGCGCCGTGCAGAAAAAGCGTCGCCTCGCTTAGGTTTCTTTCGACGGAGGATACGACTGAAGGGCAATTCGTCTCTTTCGGTACCACTGGGCCTGGTGCTCCTATTCCCCTGCCTCGTCATAATATTAATACTAGTCCTCTTTGTGAGGTCACCGAACTCCGATGGCATTATGAATATGCCGGCGGGCGCGCCTCCGTCTATCCGGTGAGGAAGAACTTATCTCCCAGGCGTAAATCAGCTAGCTGACAGTACACAGCAAGATCAGCGAAAAATACGATAAGCCATTTGCGACCGGCTGTCTCGAGCCTCAGGTCAACGGGCCCCGCGCGAACGCCGCATTCGTCGTCCTTGCGAGGAATAAGGAACTGGACGGCGTCATACAGTCAGTCAAGTCCATCGAGAGACATTTCAATCGGTGGTTTCACTACCCATATGTCTTTCTGAACGACGGTGACTTCAATGAGACATTCCGGGAGACAATCTTGAACCACACGAGCGCACCAGTGGAGTGGGGCAAGATTCCACCAGAACACTGGGGCTTTCCAGACTGGGTCGATCCGGCGGTCGCAAAGGAGGGTATTGCAAAGCAGGGTGACCGGGCCATCATGTACGGAGGCATGGAGAGCTATCATCACATGTGTCGGTTCTATTCTGGGTAAGTCCAGTAAGGGTGGTACGTCACATTCGTGCTAATATGCCCAAGCAAATTCTACCAACACGAGCTGCTACAAAAGTACGACTGGTACTGGCGGTTGGAGCCAGAGATCAAGTACTTCTGTGACATCACATACGATCCGTTCATCCACATGATACGGAACAAGAAGACTTATGGCTTTACCATCGCGGTGAAAGAGTTGCGAGAGACGGTCCCCAACATCTTTCGATACGCATCAGCTTACAAACGAATGAACAACCTGACTTCTAAAGGCCTGTGGGAGATGTTTGTGGAGAAGCCTGAGGAGGAAGAAAAGACAAAACCGAAGAAGGACTCCAAAAAAAAGAAGGCCTTCTTCCCACAAGAGATGATGAACTTGGAGCCTGGCGAGGACGGTCTACCGGAGATTCACCCGGAGAATATGGAAGGCGAGTCGTACAACATGTGTCACTTCTGGAGCAACTTTGAGATTGCCAACTTGAATTGGTTCCGGAGCAAGGAGTACAACGACTTCTTTGAACTGATGGACCGTAGCGGCGGCTTCTGGATGGAACGCTGGGGAGACGCGCCGATCCATTCGCTAGCTGCCGGTGCTCTGCTCGGTCCCAGCGACCTGCATTACTTCCGCGACTTTGGGTACCGGCATACCACCATCCAGCACTGCCCAGCAAACGCACCAGCACGACAGCTACCCAGGGAACCGTATCTGGAGAAGACGACGCTTGACGAAAAGGAACGACTTGAAGAGGACAAGTACTGGGCTACCCCAGATCCGGTGAAGGAGAACGGGGTTGGCTGTCGCTGTAAATGTGACACCGACATCGTCGACGTGGAGGGCAAGGAAGGCTCCTGTCTGGCGGACTGGGTGGAGGTTGCAGGAGGTTGGGCCTCACCTGGCCCTCCTGGATCATGAAGTCCAAGTTTTCCTTTACACGCACTATACCAATTTCTGGCGACGGTCTTCTGGGAGCATCAGCATAGCCTTGTTTCATGTATGGCGCAATGGTGTTGGCAGTGCATATGGTGGTCATTAGTCGGTGGGGCACAGGTGCAGACGGGGTCGCAGCGGCGTTGCCATAATTCTCACGAGCACCATGAATATTGGGCAGCCCCTACTCGACGCATCTAGAGTATCAGCAAAGTGCATCTTCAATAGATCATGACTAGTACGCTGGGTCGCCGTGGTGTTTGGTCGGCTTGCGCGCTACAATTCATTGTTTGTCTGCGCTGTCCGTAGGGGAGCCATGGTATCCAAGGTTCCTATCTAATCGGGCGCGCGACGTGGGGTAGGTCATTGGACCCCTCCATGGAGTCGGGATCATGCCTAGGTAAGCCGCATCACCCATCCAGCGCCCTGTAGCACATCGCATCTCACGTCCTCTCACTTGCTGTTCACACCGCGAGGGCTCTTACTGACGAGCACTACTTGGGCAGCACTTTGTCTTTGCAGACATACCCTAAAAGGTGCGTGTCTCAGCGTCCCCGCTTGCATCATCAAACACCGAGCCCCGGTCAGGCTCCGGCTCCCTTCGATACACGCGCCTGGCCCGCGACTAGCTGTTAGGCAACGTCCGCCCGCTCCTCTACACGTGCACCCTCTGCTCCGAACGGCCTCTCTCCTTCCGCTGCACATTGCCGCTTGACCCTCGCACACATTTCCCTCCATGACTATCTACTGACATGCCGTCCAGCAGTTCTGATTCTACTCAAGATTTCAAGTTTCCGCCCATGCGGGTCAACCAGTCACTCGCCAGACTTGACCTAGATACATTGATAATGCGATCCTCCGCCCGCCCTGCCGACGAGGCTGGCAGTTCTCTGGACGGGAGCACGTACGAGCTGCTCGGCGATAGTCTGCTCGAGACATCAGACGACGAGGCTCACACGGAGTCCATTGCCTCCACCGAAGGTCCCACGCCTGACGATGCCTCGGAGTTCAGTGACGATGACAATGATTATCCCATGGGCGAGATGGAGTTGCAGGACAGCCTCCACTCCTCGCAGGCCGAGCATGCGTCCCATCACATGGACGTGCTCTCGATAGGAAGTGGCGAGGACAGTACACTAACTGAACGAGCGGCGGGCTTGGACCGTAGCAAGAGCATGTGGATCAGGCTGGATGAGGAACCTATGGAGGACGCTAGTATCACATACGGTAGCGAAGTCTTCATAAGCAAGCCAGATGCCAACAGCGAGCTGCACAAAGTGCTCGAGGTCTATGGCTGTGCCCAGGTTCGAATGCTTGTCAAAGCTGCCTTTGCACCACACTACGCCCCAACTCCAGATACATACAGGATACTGTATATTGGTAAGCCTGAGAAGTGGATCGAGGACCTGATCACCGAGCACATTGGCAAGGCACTCACGGCGTCACCCCACCCTTCGAAGTCGGTCATGGTTCGTGGCCAGATCGAGCCATACAGTCCGGTCATGCACAGACTGCGGTGCAATGAGCTTCACACTTTTGCAGAATACAAGAAGATGTCGCACGTCTTGGCAATACTCGAGGACGGCCAGGAACTGAAGTTTGGTCGTGGACTCCGTTCCGCTCCGAACGATCGACCAGATCTTGTCGTCTTCTGTCATCCAGCGCATCCAGGAAGTACTGACGCACATGACTTTGCAGCTGCTAGCCAGGTCTTCCAACGCGAAGGTATTGCATGCATTGATCTAACGACTGCACGACCATATGGAACTGGTGTAACCTCCTTCGATCCACGGAAGCTAAGGGTGCATGTGGAAGGCTGTAACGGCGGAGATGTAGACTACGAGCTAAAAGAGGTCCTTCCTTTGGATTACTACACGTTTGTACACCTCGAGCCGTCTCAGTTGAATCGTCATTTGGCGCTTATTAGTCCCCACCTGCTCTCAGCTCCATACACAAGAGGCGATTTTAAGCAGCTGCTACAGGATAAAGAGAACTCCAGCGTCTACTCCAATCGTCTGGACTCTTTCTGGCCATTACTAAAGACCTTATCGAAAGCCATCGTCCTGTTCATACTGCTGCCGGCTCTGTTTCTTGGAGTAACATATGCCCCGGTATTCTATCAGCTATCTGCCAACGGTACAGCCGAAGTTTCACTTTCATCGCAGAGTTCTTCACCGAGCTCCACAATGGGTCAGACTGTATCGGTGTCTTCTGGTCTCCCCTTGCCGTCCTTGTCTACTGCGAAAGCGCCACCCAGTGGGCTCACAGCCATTCCACCACCACTCAAACCAGCTAAGCAGTCAGATACAAAACAAAGGCATAATAAGAAGGATCGCAGCTTTCAGATCATGGGACTAGGCGACTATCGATTCGCCCTTGCTCCAAAGGGAAATTTCAAGGCAAGCAGGAACAAGCCTCAGATACAAATCAGCGTCTTCCACGAATCTCAGCCCGTCGCTATCCGCTACAACCGTACCGTGGACGGCGACTACATTGTGGAACTTGCGTCAGAGCATTCCAGGAGTAACTTTACGGTGAAGATTGCAACATATTCGAAACCTTTAGTGCGACAATCTTTTGACATCACCTTGGGACACGACAAGTCCATGTTGGGTCAACTGTTTAGTACCGCCAAGAAGAACCTCCAACTTCTTTCGTCTTCAGCAGTACAGCACATCGAATCACAATTATCCCGACTGGACGCTGTTACGCAGCCCGGGGAGCACGTAGCGGGTTACATCCTGGAAACCCAGCAGGTCGTACAGCGCCAAGTATCTACAGGCACTGAGTTGTTGAAGCAGGCCCAAGGTGCAGCATGGACAGGACTACGCCAGGCAACTGCACCGATTCGGACCTCTTTGACCGTACGAAAGGCTAGAGAGAATGCCCTCCGTTTAAGGTGCAAAGTGGAGACTGCCACGGGTTTAGTGGACATAAGTGGCATCAACGGGAAGAGCTGGGCGTGTTCGAAGGTGCAGGACCTGGCTTGAGAGGTGAACTGGGTGTCACAGGCATTATTGCCCGATTTTTCTTTGGTTGGACGGCGTTGCGTTTGCTTTACGGGGACCTCATATTCAGAGATGTCGGCGTGGTGCTAAGGCCATACCCACGACCCAGGCCATTATGGAACAATACGCGTCAAGTGCCTCGGGTGAGAACCGATTTGGCGTTTGGGATAGCATTCTGGGCACACCATATACCACGATCGATTAACGATCGTCTCCTGTAGTCCTCGCGATATATAATCCATCCTTGAATCAATGGTAGTCTCGATCTGCGAGCCTAAAGCCTATGACGTCGCCTACCCAGACCATCAAGATACCACTTTGCACACCCACGAGGGTAGATTGGGCCTCTAGAGAAACTTTCAGGGAGATAAATGATTGTGGTCCTATCGGAGAATTGATGCTTGATGTGTTAGCAATCAACAGCGTGTCAAGGCAACTGCGGGGACAGGTGAAAGGCGGCCAGGATAGTCCCTGAGTTCAAAGTAGTTTAGCGTGTGCCCCTCCATCGCGCCTCCCACTCCAATTTCTAGGGCCAAACAGCGACAACACCCAAACACACCACAGGACTCGTTCTTCGCCCTCCACCTTTTTGTTACACACCCCAGATTATCCCTCGCCATACAACAACATGTCTGAAGTCGCAAAGCCAGACCCCGCCGCCGACCAGGCCGCCGCACCCGGCGCCAGGCTAGTCGAGGATGAGACTGCGAAAGTCACCACCGGCATCGCATCCAACAAGACCGAGACCACCGAGAACAAGGACACCACCGAGGCCAAGGATGAGAAGCCAATCACCGAGAAGGCCACAGACGCTGCTGCCTCTGCCGCGGCCGCAGTGAAGGACAATGTCTTCTCCATGTTCGGTGGCGGTCCCGCAAAGGTCAAGAAGGAGGAGGCAGACGACGCCGACGAGCCATCTGGCGCTTCAAAGCCCAAGGGCGAGGTAAGAACGTGCGTCTGACTACACCATACACTGTGCTGACTATTTGGAGGACGAGAACCCCGAGAATGAGGAGCCTGATGTCGACTTCGCACCCGTGGTCCACCTCACCGAGAAGGTCGATACTAAAACCAACGAAGAGCTCGAAGAGCAAGTCTTCAAGATGCGCGCCAAGTTGTTCAAGTTCGACAGGGATTCGCGGGAGTGGAAGGAACGCGGCACTGGTGATGTCCGGTTACTTAAGCACAAGGAGAATGGCAAGACCCGTCTGGTTATGCGACGAGACAAGACCCTCAAGGTCTGCGCGAACCACTACGGTAAGAACTAATTAAAATGCTGGAAGACACATACGCTGACCGATCCATAGTTGTCCCTGACATGAAGCTGTCCCCCAACGTAGGCAGCGACCGCAGTTGGGTCTGGAATGCCGCCGCCGATGTCAGTGAGGGTGAACCCGAGGCTCAGACTCTGGCCATCCGTTTCGCCAACAGTGAGAGTAAGGCTACTAGAATCACGAGCAAGGGTCACATGCTAATACACATGTGCAGACGCAAACGCCTTCAAGGAGGCTTTCATCAAGGCCCAGCAAGAGAATGAGGCCCTCTTCGGCAAGTCGGATGCGTAGATGTCCTAGTGCTGTCTTATGTTCAGTTTGGTATAGGTGGTAGGGAATAGGGAACGATGCATGTATGCACGTATAGCGATGATATTTGGATGGGCAACATACCACGAGGATAGAAGACATGACCCACACTCTGCACATAGTAGATAGTACTAAATTGGCCGGGTTCCTGTAGCCCATGGCACTCCCCAAATACAAGACTCTCCAGATCACGCTTGACGGTGAGCTGCAGTGTTGCGAAATCTGTCCGCAACTGATCGTCCGCACGGCACAACTTCTCTCACCTGCGATACAGGCTGTCACAACATCACTTCATGCATGCAGCCGGTTGACGCTTGTCGTTTGCTGCCAAGGCCTCGTTGTACTAACAGTCCGCCCCGCGACGTGCATCCGCCTCCGCCAAATCAAAGCTCGCGACCAGCCACCACCGCGATTCCTAACTCCACATACCACGATCGCGACCACCAACGCGCCCTCTGCCAGATTCTAGTCGCGTAAGATCGCATCATATTACCGAAACATCATAACAGAAAGCGCATACCGCTTACCTACCAAAAATGCCGGACGTGAGTTGCGTCTTTCCAAGGTGGAACACGCCATGTGAAATACTGACATCAAAACAGGTCAAGCGATATGTCAAACTCGTCACTCACCAGAAGCCTATGTACGTATACATTGTGCGCGATCACAGGCGCCTACCCCCTCTACGCGTCTACGCGCTATGTTACATGCTGCAAGTGACACATCCATACCACATGTAGCTAACACACACTCTCCAGCGATGAACCGTCACCCATGGAAGGCTACCCCATGCGAAAATGGAGCATCGAAGTATGGCTGCTAGACGACCAGGGCAACGAGGTCCTCCCCAACGTCTTCGAGAAGTGCACATACAACCTCCACCCCACATTCGACAGGAACAAGCAGGGTAAGCGCACAGGTCTCACAGCATGCCCACCACACCAGTCGATCTAACGACAGTAATAGTCTTCAAGAAGCCCCCGTTCCGAATCGATGAGAAGGGTTGGGGGGAGTTCGACATGAACATTGTCCTCACGGCTGTGGGCAAGGGCGGCGAACACACACTAGACCACGATCTGAACTTCCAGTCTGAGCGCTACGAAGCTAAGCACCAAGTCGTACGTATCTCGCTGTCCCTCCCCAAGATGTGGCGGAGTAAGGCTAACTTTCAGCGCAAAGACCTTCCGCAACCCCAAACCCGAGCTCCTCGCCCTACTGCAAGAAACCGGCGCCGCAGACGCAAACGGTGTCCGCGGTAAGGACGCATCCAAGAAGAAGAACAGGCGAGACAAGAATGTCGACATGGAGAAACTAGCCGATGGTCTGCAGAAGCTGAGCGAGGATGACTTGCTCCATGTGGTTACCATGGTGCACGACAACAAGACCAGTGAGACGTATACCAAGAACGACGTTGAGAGTATGTTTGATCCGTCATAGCTGCTTTACCGCTCGTGAGAGAATGCTAACCAAAGGATGCAGACGGCGAGTTCCACGTCGATTTATACACGCTCCCGGATTCGCTGGTCAAGATGCTATGGGACTTTACGGCGAGTAAGACGGAGTTATAGACTATGTCTGATTAGCCGTGGTCGTCGTTACCAATGTCAATGGTTGGATATGTGGAGGATCTTGCGGCACGCGCCAAGACCCATATACACAGTAATTCAGTCGACCGCCGGCGACGACATTCCACATACACGTCTCCACAACATGCGCATATCCAGCGAAGCGCGCCACGACGAGCCAGCAAAACAGCGGAACGGTTCATCGGATCCCAGCCACCCACCCCCCATTTGCTCAGCCCCTAGCCCAACTTTTCATGTCCCAATCCCCATTTATTTTCCCTCAATACTACGAAGTAAGAGGCTTTTTTTTTATCTCATGTCCCCCGTGGGTTCAAAAAGCAGGATGATTTATGGCACACTGTGCGCATTGGGTTGGCGCTGGGGTATTCTATTGGGCAGTCTTGGCGAGGGGGAAGGGGGGAAGAGCTTTATTTCGTCTTCTTCTTTTCTCTCCATCTATACTTTCGGTAGTATGAAGTGGAATGAAGTAATTGTTCGAAATTTGGAAAACACAATTCATGACTTGGTTTGTTGGTATCATTCAAAACCACAACTACACATACACTACAAGAAATATCTCGCCATCACATTAACCACGACCTAGCCAACTCCTCCAGCCTCTTCTTCCCCTCCCTCCTCTTAACCTCACTCCGTTGCCTATTCGTCGTCGTCCTCGGACTCCTCACCACCCTCTTCCTCACATCCCTCCCAACATACAATCTCCGTACCCTCACTCCGGCCTCAGATTTACTCCTCGCCCCTCCCCGTACCTTCGATATATTGATTTGTTTCCGCTCACCACCAACAACACTCTTCCTTCTCCCCGCCGTTACTCTTCTCACCCTCCCCACCATTATTCTTCTCACCCTCCCCTTTACCCCTGCATCCCGTGCATCTGGTCTTGTGTTGATACTAATACTAGCCCGTATCTTCACGCCTAAACCACGCCACATTCGCCTCCCCGCACGATGTCCAAAAATGGTTTGCTTGCGGTGGCGTAGTACCGGCGTAATACCGCGCGGACCGTGCATTCGGAAGAGCAGAGCACGCGCAAAGGTCGCCAGGCGGGCGAGTTGGTTGGCCAGGATGATGGATTGTTGGATGATGGTGGAGGGCGTGTAGGGTGTTTTGCGTTTGATTTTGCGGATAAGAGGGGGGTTTGTGTCACTGTATGTGGGTGTTTTGGCTTTGTTGGGCGTATGTGGTGGGGGAAAGGCGACAGGATGTGGGTGTGGTTTTTGGTGCAGATGTTTTAGTATGGCGTTGTAAGACTTGGTCATCTCGGAGATGGACTGTTGAAGAGTGACGAAGCGGGCGTTCAGAATCCGGTAGTTTAATCGACGTTGGGGCTTGACCGGTACTTGCTCTGGTGGGATGATGCCTTTCTGGATGAGGCTTTGTATAGTAGCGTTGTACTCGTCTGTAAGACGGATGCTTTGTCGATGTAAGCTTCGATGTTTGGCCTTAAGAGCTTTGTAGGCTAGGCTGCTCTGTTCTGCCTTGTTAGTTGGGGGGTCGGCGATTGTCGCAGAGACAACCAGACGTATGACTTTAGCATGTTCTAGTTTAGCAGAGATGCGGCGTAGCGGTACTTGAAAACTGCCAGATTCATCGTCCATGTCTTGAGCATGTCGAGACTTGAATTCTGCGCTCATCCTGTTTGCTTCATGAGGCGTCGTGCGCTTTGAACGTCGTGGCATTTGCAGGGGGAACAGATGTTGCTTTGAGAATTAGAACAAGTTTTGGTTTATTCAGCTATGCTACGCTCACCTACGTCCCTGATAGCACTTTTCTCAACCTCTCCAGTTCCACTGTATCCTGGAACGTTGCTTGTATCAAGCTTGAGTTTGTCGGGGTCTTCGATGTCCACTTTCCAGAAACGGGTGAACGGGACATCGATAGTAGTGGTGGTCATCGACGTGGTCGACGAACGCTTGTTGAGAATGCGCTTTGTAAGCACCAGCGGTCCTTCAGTAAGAGCACCGAAGGTTCTTCGGAAAATCGATGCCTCTGTTGACTTTGGTTCGGCGTGCTGCCAGGACCTGCCAGGAATAGAGTCGACCGTACTTGGGATCGTACCGAGCTCCCAACCAACAGCGCCAGCCCTTCGTATTGACTTCAGTGGCTCTGCGCCATCGTAATACGTGGCCTTTGCGGATAAAGATGATGCTGGTTGTATGAAGAACTGTATCAAGTCGCCTTCGTTTACTACGGGCGTGAGGGTAGAAGCAAAATTCTCAGGGTCGGTAAGCATGTCTTGTGTCTCCCCAGTGCTGGACGAACGGCTCGAGTCAGTGACGGGA
This sequence comes from Plenodomus tracheiphilus IPT5, assembly GCA_010093695.1. Classification (NCBI taxonomy): domain Eukaryota; kingdom Fungi; phylum Ascomycota; class Dothideomycetes; order Pleosporales; family Leptosphaeriaceae; genus Plenodomus; species Plenodomus tracheiphilus. Next base: position 602,137 of record MU006301.1, read on the forward strand.
ACGGGATCTATGGATAGGAGACCGGCTTTCTGTCCCCATCCACCGCCTCCGCTCAACACACGATGAAGTCGGGCACCCCTGGCAAGGGCATCTGGGATAACGGGTCTCCACACAGGTGGGTTGCTACGCCATAGGTTCTCCCAGCCACCCGCCGGTATCTTGTCTGAATGCGGGGCTATCCAATGGCGCGTTTGAGTGAGCATTATGTTTTCATGGCTGGAAGGCATGATCAGTGCCCAGGCTGTAGTGGCTTGTGCAGGCTCACCGCGGGCCTTGAAGAATTTGGGAACTACATCTTCGAGCTCCGATGAGGCCGTCACTTCTTCACCATCCGGACCGATGATGCGACGAATAATATTACCCATACACCCATTGACGCGGCGGGGCTCGGTCAGAGGCAGGAGCGGAATGAACAGCGAGTTCACTAAGCCAGAGAGATGCTTTTTGGTTGCCGGGCCTGTAGGGTTTGCATTGATACGAACCTGGTGGTAAGAGATCTTGGTCTTGGACACCTTATCCAGTTTGGGTCCGTCAGTGGGAGCATAGCGGAAGGAGAACATGGTAGTTGGAGTGCCAGTCTGAAAGACGGTGTTGGCTAGTGGCAGACGCAACACTTCGTGGTTTGTCTGATCTTCTGGGGGCGCGGAGGTAATGAAGTCGATTGCGCCAGGATTGGAAGAGGCCGATGGCAAAGACAGGTTGGAAGGCACAGAGTGTGCGGCAGGGAGTGAGACATAGGCGAAGCCTTCATACCCGGCGGGGGCTACGGGTAGGGCCTTACTGCGCTTCGCGCCTTGGGTGTACAGATTGCCTCGTGCTGTTATGGAGTGGCCAACGGGGACTTTGTCCACAACGGCACATAGTGCATCGATGCGTAGGTCGGGCAGGGATCCACGATTTTGTCCCAACGCGGAGGCGTAGATGCGGTGGATGAGCTTGCTCATGAAGTCATCGTCGAGCAGTTTGGGCGCGAAGGAGGGCGTGGCGAGGACAATGCAGAGTTTCTCCTGGTCTATTGTATCGTCGAGAGGCCGTATATGACTGAGCAGAGTTGCATCCGGCGGGGGAGTCAGCCGAGCTGTCCAGCGAAGTATTGATCTGGCATGCACCTACATCCTGGTTGACCGAGTGGGGGATCACTGTGACCGCATGAAAGGGCAAGGCCTGTACTTCTGACGCTCCGAGTTGCGTGAGGATGTTCTCATCCGGCCTCGATATCTGGGCCGTTGGCCTGTATCTCTTCACGGTCGGCCTCGATATGCGGCGGCGCTGTGCGGTCGCAGCGATAGCAGGACGGCACGTGAAGACGGCAGAGGCAGAGGCGCCCCGCAAGGTCAGCCATGGGCGCGCGGCCAGGAGAGGCATTTGGCGGGGGTCAATGGAGCATGGCGCGCCGCGGGCGTGGTGTTGCAGGCGGCCATGGATGAGGTCAGCACTCGCAGGGCCACACGGTCAAGCCTCGCGGCAGCGCCAGGGCTGGAGGCCATGCCCGTTGCGGGCAAGCTGAGCCGCATCCACGGCCGTCGCACGTCGCCGCAAGGGCGCTGCACGCCAGCAGCCGCGCGCGACAGCCATCAGCCTGAGCCAACAGCCCGCAGCCCGCAGCCCGCAGCCTCCACGCCCTCCTGACATTCGTCGCCCTGCCGTCTGCCCGTCCGCCCCTACAGCAGACAGACGACGCCCCCGGTCCGCCGTTGCACCCTCGCCGCGTCGCACCGCCCCTAGAGCACTCCTCCCACGGGCGCCCGCCGACACTGACACTTTTTCGAGCGCCAGCTTGGCCACATCTCGCTGCCACACCTCCTTGCGCCAAAGCACGCCCGCACCCTCACCACCACCCGCCCCATTCCTTCTGATGCCCCATTTGTAGCCGCTGTTCGACTCCTGGCAACCACGGTTCGCCATCTTTCCTAGCCGTCACGCCCGCCTGCCCACCGCCCGCCCACCGCCCGCCATGTCACGCGCCTTCCGCCGCTCCAACCCCATCACCATCGTGCTCGCCGGCATCCTGTGCATAGGCTTCTTCGTCTTCTTCTTCTCGGGCGGGGATGGCCCGTCCATTGGCAGGAAGAATGGCGGCGAGACGGCGTCAAGCCCCTTGTCTCCACCGTCGCTGCCCTTCCGCAAATCGAAAGCGAACGCTCCACAGGCGGCGCCGCCCGTCGTACACTACTACATGAACAATGTCACCACCTCGCGGACGCCCATTGAGAACGAGGAGACGGTCCTCATCCTCACGCCCCTCGCACGCTTCTACCAGGAGTACTGGGACAACCTGCTCAAGCTCAACTACCCCCACAATCTCATCTCTCTCGGTTTCATAATACCCAAGACCAAGGAGGGCAATGCAGCCTATGCAGCCCTCCAGACCCAAGTCACCAAGACCCAGTCCGGCCCAAAAGGCAAGCGCTTCGCCGCTGTCACCATTCTGCGTCAGGACACGGAGAACCCACTGGTGTCCCAAAATGAGGCCGAGCGACACAAGATGGAGAATCAAAAGGCACGCCGTGCAGCCATGGCCAAGGCGCGCAACTCTCTTCTCTTCACAACAATGGGGCCCACCACATCCTGGGTTCTCTGGATGGACGCAGACATTGTAGAAACCCCACCCAGCCTGATTCAGGACCTAGCCAGCTACGACGTGCCCATCATTGTACCCAACTGCTTCCAGCGATACTACAACGAGGACAAGAAGGCCATGGACATTCGAGAATACGACTATAACAACTGGATCGATAGCCCGACGGCGCAGGAGCTGGGCGCCAAAATGGGCAAGGACGATATTCTGCTCGAAGGGTACGCAGAGATGCCGACATATCGCAGCTTGATGGCCAAGATGCATGACAAATCCGCGGATCCGGGCTCCAAGATCAAGCTTGACGGTGTTGGTGGTGCCACACTGCTGGTCAAGGCTGAAGTTCATCGTGACGGAGCAATGTTCCCACCATTTCCCTTCTACCACCTTATTGAGACAGAGGGGTTCGCTAAGATGGCAAATCGCTTGAACTGGGAAAGTTTTGGGCTGCCAAACTACCTGGTAAGTTCATCTTTGTGCTGCGATTGCAGGTTGAATGCTGACTTCAGACGTAGGTATTTCACTATAACGAGTAAAACTCCGACGAAAGATACCCTCGCAACATGGGTTTCTTTGAGTTTGAGGATCATTGGGCGGCGTTGTATAGGCGATCTACTAACCGCTACATTGTTGCGATCACAGAGCGTCAGACCATCTTCCTCACATGTATCATGTATAACCCAGCGGCTTTTGTTTTTTCTGTAGGTATAGATAAGCTTGCTGGCAAGATTCTGTCTGTCGTACCAGCAGCAGCAAGGGAGGGAGGGGTAGGGATGATATGGCAAATATATCACTATCACAAACACATCAACGTTGCTGAGGAACAGCTGCTGGGAACACTCGAATGACGCTAAGATTCCAAACCGTGATCGTGAGGGTTCTAGCCATCGATTTAAGCTCTTCCGCGGACAATAATTACTGCAGTTAGCCTCGAGCGCCACAAATAGATCCACAGGCCCCAATTCGCGCCTCTCCCGTTCTTGCGTCACCAATGAACGGGATCACGTCTTTACGCACGGTACGATCCAAGCTGTTGATGCTATCTTATAGTGTACACATCTGTTGCGGCAGATGCCAATCGTCAAATCTGTCCAGGGTGCAGTAGATCGGCCGTCAAAGCACCGCACCCGCACCGCACCAGACCCCGAGGGCCAAGCGCCCCGGGTACTCGAGCACATGGGACAGGATACTTACCTCCGCGGTCGCCCGCTTAAATGAACGAGTCTGGAGGATGTGTTAAGTATTCGTCTAGTATCTCTTCGCCTGGGCACACTTATTGGATTGTTCATTGTACATTTGCATCGTCGAGTCTTCACACTAAGAATCACTCATCTCGTATCATCTCGTATCGCATCTCGCCAGCACCAGCAGGCAGATCTCAGGGTCCTGAGAGGGAGCATGGCACCCACGGGACCCCGCTCCACTTCTCCACCACCCTCCAACCACCACAACTCCAACCACACGCACAACCACAACCAAGCACCGACAGAAACCTCACCAATCGCACACTTCACAACCCCAGATTACAACTCTATAACGCGCCCCTCCCCCGCATCCTCCGCAATCACGTCTCACAACCACGTCAAATCCGCACCCCATGAGGGCACAGCAGGGGAGGATATCGCACCAGCTGCACCGAATACTACGACCCAACGACGCAGCGATGACAGCAACAAAACCACAAGAACAGAAAGCGCAGAACGCGAAGCAGCAAGCATAGAACGCACAGAATCGAGCGCATGGCGAACATTTTGGGAAAAGTACGGGAGTGTGGAATTAGAGAATAAAGGGAGTGTGGCTAGGGATCATTTGGCTCTTGGTATGTTATCCTCATTCCTAGGCGTTTTACTTGCAAGTTAAGACTGATAAAACAAACTCTTATCAATACAGAACGTACGTTCCTAGCCTGGCTCCGCACATCCCTCTCCTTTGCCTCAATCGGAATAGCAATAACCCAATTGTTCCGACTAAACACTTCTCTCGCTTCGTCTCACAACCCTTCTTCTTCTTCTTCTTCCTCTCCTTCCTCCTTCACTACTACATCACAACACCAACAACAACACAACACGCAAACCGCGCTCCGCCACCTGGGCAAACCCTTGGGCGCAACATTCATCGCTATATCCATTGTTATGCTCTTCATTGGGTTTCACAGATACTTTGAGGCGCAGCATTATGTTATTCGCGGCAAGTTTCCGGCGAGCAGGGGCAGTATCGTGGTTGTGAGTGTAATTAGTGGGGTGTTGATTTTGAGTAGTTTGGTGGTTATCCTTGTTACGGGGGCGGGGGTGTGGGAGAAGTGAGATGAATCATGGAGTGCGGGTCAAGAATGCAATGGTGAGGGGATGCAGAACGTATGGGCTGGGTATCTCGGGTTGGTTTTTTGGTTCGTACATCGCTCTTCTAGCTAGCGAATATACTGGTATGTATTGCGCCATTAGGCAGCGAAATAACATTCATCATAGCGCAACGCGCATACATGATTGCTGTGATCCACTTCAAATCATCCCATGTTCCTCCTCATACCAATCACATACACCTCGTCATTTGTGTTAGTTCTTCCTATCCAAGGAATCGTTCACGCGCCTCCCGTAATCATTTCCGTCATCTCTTCCGTGCTCTTGCCCGCTCTTGAGCTCTTGATGATGTTTTGAATCATCTCCTCAACCGCATCCCAATCGCTGGTGTCAATGGGGTGGAGGTCCGTCTTGAAGTAGTTGGCGATATCGTGCAACTGCTGCCAGCTCTGCTTATCGTGGACAAATGTGAGGGCGACACCAACACGTCCGAATCGACCGGTACGACCGATGCGGTGGAGGTAAGTCTCGGGGTCTGCTTGGCGACCATCGGCCATGGTCGGTACATCCTATGGTGGGTTAGAATCTTCTATCTACTTATAACATCAGTGAAAACTTACATAGTTGATAACCATGGTGACAGACTGGACATCGATACCACGGGCAAGGACGTTTGTGGTGATGAGAACCTTGGCTTCTCCAGATCGGAATTGATCAATGATGCGATCACGCTCAGGGCCCTCCATGGCACCACTCAGCTGTGCAACCTTGTGGCCCTCGGCGACCATGCGCTTCTCGAGTTCCTCAGCTGTTCGCCGTGTCTAATGCAGTCAGTACGACAGGGTCTGTTTGATATGGTGAGTGTACTAACCCTAACGAAAATGATTGACGAGGCTTGTGTCATGAGACCGTAAAACTTGAGTAGTGTTGCATATTTGTCGTTATCCTGGTCAATGTCGATGTAGAGCTGCTTGATGCCCTCAATGGTCAACTCATCGTGTGCCAGGGTGATGATGTTTGCGTTCGGTGCGAAGCGGTTGGCGTATGAGATGACGTTGGGAGGAAATGTCGCGGAAAAGAGAACGGTCTGAATGTCCTTGTTCAGTAGTGACTTGACGCGCGTGCACTGCTCGCCCATGCCCTGCTGATCTAGCATATTGTCTGCCTCGTCCAGAACGAGGATCTTGATGTGCTTGGCGTTGATCAAGCGCCGCTTGAGCATGTCCTGAGCTGTACCTGGCGTGCCGACTAGGATCTGAGCATTGAATTGCTGGCCGCGCCTTGAAGGGTCGGGGATAGCTGCCATGGTCGTCAAGCCATCCATGAACTGGCCCATATGCGTAATGACACCCAAGATTTGTCGCGCAAGTTCTCGGCTTGGTGCGAGTGCCAGGGCTTGAGGTTCTGGGTTTGACAGGTCGACGCGCGAGAGGATGTTGAGGGAGAAGGCTGCCGTTTTGCCAGTTCCCGACTGGGACTGCGCAATCATGTTGGTAGGAGGTTGCATGAGGAGAAGCGGCAATGCTCTCTCCTGGATTTTGGAAGGCTTGCGGAAGTTCATATGGCGGATACCTTTGAGCAGTTCCTCCGAGCTACCATCGTCAGTCGGCGCAGCCATGGGGGAAATCTATGTGGCTTACAGTTGGAGCTCCTCGAAAGATTTGGCGGAGAACAGTGGGTTATTGGGGTCGGCCTGCAGGTCTGCAAGCTTGACCTCAACCTTGTACTCAACCTCCGCCAGCTTGGAACCATTGCCCAGCGGTCCACTGCCGTCTACCTGGGCCTGAGCCAGCGACTCATCCTGCGCGGCAGGCTCCTCCGTGGACTTGTCTTGCGCAGGCGTCTCCTTGGCGGGCGGCGCTTCCGCTGAAGACATGTTGGCGGGCGGTTGGGTAGGTGGCTGTGAGCCTAGTGGGGGGTCGCGGTGAGGTCGTGGTGGTGCTGTTGACAAGCGCGGTGGGCCCTGAGACACGGGCAAGTTATGGGGTGGCGGCGCACGAGCGGTCAAACAGTGCAGGTCTGGGACGGGCTCAGAGAAGTGGCGCGTGTCGTGCAATCGTGTCGTGCAATCGTGTCGGGCGTTTGTTGTTTGGCACAAAGCAACGCGAAATTGTGGGAGCTTCCAAGGTTCAGGCGGGCGAACTTTGGCGGGGAACATGCGCTAGACGGCTTTGGGCCCCGAATTGCACGGCCAGCTATTGTACCTACAGGGCTGCACCAGCACCTGCAGCGGCTGAAGGCGTCGTCTTTCGGCGCACTGCATGGCTGCTTGCTCTCCGCGCCGACGCGTCAAAGGCATCTGCAAGGCTGTCGCACGCGTCCCGTTCAACACGAAGAGGAAGACGTGCGCCGACCAAGACGTCACGGCACAACGATCCCGGGATTCCCATCCTGGCGCGCACCGCCTCGTCTGTCAGCCATCCTGCGGCCTGCCCCACTAATTGGGCAGCTGGTTACGGACCGCGTAGCCTCCCCCAACCCGCCTCTTCCAGAAGCCAGGAGTCCCTCTTCCATGTCTGGGGCGCCAATCCCCGCTGTCCGCGTCCTCGCCCTGCACTCTGCATAGCAGCATGGAGGTCGACATTGCGCCCCAGTTCGGCGCTGAATTGAAGGTATGTATGCGGACATGACGCGGCCCTGGCCACTCAGAACTGACGGATACTCCACAGGACGGCTTCAAGAACGTCAACGCCTGGGTACGTCCCCAACACCACCAGCGCCTGGCACTCTCCGGAAACAGGCCACAACGCGCTCCGCTGCCCGCGCTTCCGTCCCTATGCGCCCAACGCTAACCCACGCGACGACAGGTTTCCGGCGGCATAAACTGGCTCGACGACATCCAGCAGTTCTACCGAGAACGCAGCGCCATAGAGAAGGAATACTCGGCCAAGCTCAGTGCGCTTGCCAAGAAGTACTATGAGAAGAAGGCAAAGAAAGTGAGCAGCCTGAGCGTCGGCGACACGCCCACGGTGACTCCGGGTTCGCTGGAAAGGTATACTCGCACGACGCGGCGTCTCTGGATGTCTACTGACGTCTTTGCAGCGCTTCGATGACCACGTGGGGGGTCCAATTAAGCACGCTGGAATCTCGAGCCGCTGAACACGAACAGTTCGCCGGCGCCCTCATCACCCAGCTGGCCGACCCGCTCAAGACGCTCGGCACGCGATACGAAGAAATACGGAAACTGCACGCAGACTATGCCGCCAAGTTGGAGAAGGAGCGGGACGGCCAGTATGCTGAGCTACGCAAACAAAAGGGCAAATATGACAGTGTCTGCCAGGAGGTCGAGAGTAAGAGGAAGAAAGTCGATGGCGCATTCGATCATGGCAAAGGCAAGGCCCGGAATGCCTTTGAACAGCAGCAAGTTGAAATGCGCAATGTCAAAGTAACTCTTCATGGTGCCTGGCTGTTCGTACACTGCTGACCTTCGCAGAACACATATCTGATCAGTATCAACGTGACCAACAAGCAGAAGGAAATGTACTACCATGAGTATGTTCCTGAGCTTTTGGATGTAAGTAGGACTATAGAAGTACCTCCGTCTCGTCGCTAATGTGAACAGAGCTTACAAGATCTTTCGGAAACCCGAGTCAACAAACTGAATACTATTTGGTCCCTGGCTGCACACATCGAGACGCAAACGCTCGCGCGCAGCACCGATTATTTGAAACACCTATCAGCCGAAATCCCGCGCAATAATCCGTTGCTCGACTCTATGATGTTTGTGCGACACAATGCTGGCCCCTGGCAGGAGCCAGGCGACTTCCAGTTCGAGCCCAGTCCAGTTTGGCTGGACGACAACAGCATTGCGGTCGATGAGTCTGCTACAGTCTTCTTGCGCAACGTCCTTATGAAAACAAAGGCCTCACTAGGCGACCACCGTCGCGAGCTAGACAAGAAACGCAAGGAGGTAGAAAATGCAAAGGCTGTTCGACAGAAAATTCGCGAAGGCAAAGACAAAAGAGATGAAGTGGATATTGTACGCGCTGTGTTTGCGATCCAGGAGGCCATGCACGAGGTTGAAAGACAAAAGGTCAGCGCTGAGGTAGAGGTGTCGACCATCACCTCTGTAGTAGGTGACCTTAGTATCGGGGCAAGGAACCACAACTTCAAGTCCCAGACCTTCAAAATACCGACCAACTGCGACCTCTGTGGTGACCGAATTTGGGGTTTATCAGCGAAGGGTTTCGACTGCAGAGATTGTGGATATACTTGCCACAGCAAATGCGAGATGAAGGTTCCGGCGGATTGTGTGGGAGAGCAGTCAAAAGAAGAAAAGAAAAAGCTAAAGGAGGAGCGGCAAAAAGCTGCACATACGGTAGCGGGCACAAATGGGGCTGCAGCGGGCTCGCATTCAGACCTGCCAAAGCTAGGGAGAAGCGACACAGTGAATTCGATGAACACGCTGAGCTCGGGTTACTCCGCGACAGCACATCGATCGGTATCGGGAGCCATGTCTCCAACAGCTGAAGAGGTTCCCGCAGAAAAGAAGGCCGCAGCTCCCGCACCCGGTTCCCGAAGGAACCGGGTCATTGCACCTCCGCCAGCACAATACGTTAAAAGTGACGATGAAGTCCCTCCACCTACACCAAAGAGTGCAGAGGTGCGGGGCAGAATGCTCTTTGCTTACCAAGAGAATGGAGCAGGTGAAGTAACCGTCGCTGAGGGCAGCGACGTCACCATTCTGGAGCCCGATGGTATGTCTCCCGCGACCCTCTCTCCCATGTTTGAAGTCTTGCTGGGTTTAAAAAGTGGCGCGCGCTCACATGACTACTTAGACGGCTCCGGGTGGATCAAAGTCCGCGCCGGTTCGCGAGAAGGCCTCGTACCTACATCCTATGTTGAAATCTTGCCGGCGACACCGCCTACTACGGCATCTACATTCAGCTCGAATCGTCCGGATTCAACTTACTCTGCCAGCTCGGCAAGTACGTCGAACTTCGCGGCGAGTGCGGCGGCAGCTGCCGGGAAAAAGAAGGGGCCTGCTGTTGCACCCAAGAGAGGAGCGAAGAAGTTGAAGTATGTCGAAGCGCTTTATGATTATACGGCGCAGAGCGATGCCGAGCACTCCATGGCGGAGGGCGATCGTTTCGTGCTCATCAACATGGAGGCTGGTGATGGCTGGGCCGATGTAGAAAGAGATGGAGTCGTGAGGAGTGTACCTGCTAATTACATCCAACAAGTGTAGGCGTCTTGTCTGGCGATTGTACAGGAAGTGGGATTCGTCTGAGCCAATGGACGACGGATTCTGCAACTACCATCTTCACAGCGCCAGCATCACTAGTGTAGATACAATTTTGTACATACATGCATTTATCACTTAACATACACCATCGCTATCACCTTGGATCCTCTCAGCATGCGATGTAGTGTGTCTTAGCTGCAGCACGACCTTTGTGCAAATGTCGTGGCACCCTGGCTGCAGCACGCTGTGGTAGAACACGCCAAGTAGGCTAGTGCTCAGGGGTTTCGTCTCATCACGTCGTTCATCACACTTGCTCACCACCTTCTACCATCATAACATCGCTTCCCATCGCAGCACGATTCCATTTGGCTTGTACTTCCATGGCTTGGAAAAGCTGGATAGACGGATGGTCCACTCCTTCAAGTCCCTTGCTAGCTCGGAGAGGCCACTACTTCGAGCGAAACCGATCACAATTGTAGTACAGAACGAGCAGTCTCCACCGATGCCTCTCAGCGATGCATGTGTCAAATCAAACCAGCGATGGCGTCATTTTCTGTGGACACATCGATGTAGGTCAGTGCTGCGATCACCTGCCACGTGCCAATCGCGAGCAGGCGTCCGTACCCCAAAAGCAGAACGAAGGCGGCGTTGCCACTGCTTCCTACACCGAAGACCCCTTCAACCTGACTTGAAGACTGGGTACACTCGTACTCCTCGAGCAAGAGCTGGATAATCTGGATCTCTGCCTGGTGACCATTCTGGAAAGTACTCGACTAGTGTCCTCGCCCTGTACCACATTCCTACCATGGTAGAATGTGCGCGCTTGTGTTGCTCACCAGGGATCAATGTCACACGACAGCACTGACGATAGCCTCCCCGAGAGATTGTGCGCAGGGCAAGGCCATGTGTAGGCTGAGACCACATTGACGTCTCGAGCCGCCCGGCCGAAGATTCCCATGCTGTTGGTCTTAAGAGCGACTCTGTATACCCCGCTAGAAACAGCAACTGTTTGCGCCGAAGCCTTGGGCACTCCGTTTGGATCCACGTATGTGCCACAGGCTGGAGTACCTTTGGACAACTTGCCCAACACAATAGCGTCCCAGGGTCAAGATTTAGTTGCAACCCATCTTAGTCTCTAATACCGAGGGAAATTGTCTCCGTTCTATTGCTAGTTATTGTGCACATTGCACTGCTGCAGAAATTGTCCTGATTATTCCCCATCTTACATTCACTGTCACTCCCATATTGTTCTCTACAGTTCCGGACACTCTCTACCCCTTTTGCATCATACTTCTATTCTTGAGTATCGGAAACGCAGCGGTCCAGTAGGAGAGCGCGAAAAGCTACGAAGGGCATTTCTAGATCGTGGTATGCACATTCTCCCGTTCACTGCGCCTTCCTTTGCGAACCGCGCAACCACGCTAGTGGACCCTGCCCTTGGCACGTTTGCCATACAAACAACCCAACACTTCCTTGCCCTCGTCAATTGCTCCTGGTGCGACTGACGCTGCAACAACTAACATCAGGTTTGAATCAGTCGCCCTCACACACCTGCAGTCTTAATTCCGTGCGCACTCCTGGAGCCCCATCTCCATTACACTCCTTAGGTCAAGCACAATATACTTCCACTGTTCCTCATTCCAGTCGCAGCTACTCGACGAACAAACAACGCAGGCGACGAGAAACATTGCTTCACAACACAGCGTTTGGAGCTCCAAACCTCGTGGGAGATCACTGTAGATACGCGCAGGTTAGTTACTTTGCACATTACTTTCGGCCCCTTGTTTCACTGGCTCACAACGAGCCTTATAGGATATTCTGGAAGATATCGGGGCAGAAACGAAAGCTTTGAACATGAGACTCGAACATATTACTACCTTCGCTGCTCTTGTGGCAGGCGCCACTGCGACACCATACGCATTGAGGCATCGTCACGTCCATGGACTTGTCAAGCGCGAGTCGCGACCTGACACTGTCGTGTACGCACCTGCAGCAACAGTCACCAGCATCGTCTACTGGCTTGATGATCACTCAATCTCAGAAGAGGAGGTTCGCCAGGGCATAGCCAACGGTACTCTTATCTGGGGCGATGACGGTGTTCTATCATCTTCAACGGTGGCGCCTGTTGCATTGGCCACACCTGCTTCGGCCTCAGAATCGGAAGCTCCAGTAGCACAACAGAGCTCACCGCCCCAGCCTGTGGAGCCTGTATCCTCGGCGTTGCCCGACCCGCCAGCGTCACAGCAACCGCCCGCAACAGAAGCCAAGCCGCCATCAAGCAATGTCCCTCCGGTTGCTTCAACCGACTCAAGCCCCGCGCAGCAGGGAGATGGTTCGGCAAAGAACTGGGCCGATTTGGTCGACCAGAATGGCTACTGCTCTTCGTGCGACAAAGAGTTTCCTAACAACAAGATCCCGTGCAATGAGTTCCCGTACGGTTATGGTGCTCTCCCGATTGCCCACGAAGGCTTGGGCGGCTGGTCCGGTATCCAAGACCCTCAGTATAGCGGCGGCGATGGCTTCGATGACATCACTACCGTTGTCAAAGGCTCATGTTCAGATGGTTCGTGCTGCACGGCAGGCAGCTTCTGTTCTTATGGTTGCCCTAACCCCTACCTCAAGCTTTCCTTTCCCAGTAAACAAGGTCGGACAGGTCAATCTGTAGGTGGCCTATACTGTAACAATAACGGCTACCTGGAGATGGCAGATGGGTCTCTTGGTAAGACCCTATGTGGTCAGTCTTCTAAGAGCATGACTGTCAAGGTCCAAAACAATCTGTCGAAATCGGTTTCCTTTTGCCGAACTGACTACCCAGGTGAGTTGTGCCAGCCGTAGAAGTGGATGCAGACTGACATTGAACAGGCACCGAATCTATGACTTTCCCGCTCACACTTGGGCCCGGACAAAGTGGTTTCCTCGCCAGTCCTGATCAGGGCAAGTACTATTTCTGGCAAGGGAAGGCAACGTCGGCGCAGTATTATGTCAACAAGCAAGGTGTCTCAGAAAGCGACGCATGTACGTGGGGTAAGCCAATGGGTGGTGTAGGCAATTGGTCACCCACTATCCTTGGCACTTCTTGGGACGACCTCAAAGCGCATGAAGGCTTCACTAGTCTCTTCCAAGACTCTGAGAGTCCAAATGAGCGACTAGACTATGACATCACCTTCACCGGTGATGGTGTAGTCTCGCCTTGTGCCTACAAGAAAGCTTCTGGCCATTACTGTCAGGGTGGCAAATGCTCTGATGACATCAAAGTCGGCTGCACTGTACGTCTTCTCACACCCTCATGTGTTCATTAGTGGTTGCTAACCCCCACAGGCTGCTATCAAATCTGGCAGCACAGTTCTCATTACCCTTTCGGATGGATGATCGTGATCACTTCGCCACTATGAGGCGCTTCCCCAACAAGCCATTTTCTTTTCTTTCATGTTCGATTCTAGATTTCCGTGTCTCACGATGATCTGGCAGCTTTGTTCACAAGCCAAGGTGTCTTCAAAGGCCACAAATTTTGTTCATACTACCACCATTTCAACGGCCCTTTGTTTTACGATGTTTTGGTGGAGATGCATCTGAGGAGACAAGATTCCTTACCATATGATTCCAATCAGGCATCTACCGTGCATTGTAAGATGCTATACGATGGATACGTATCCTGTGGAGTCTTACGAGCGCTACGGAAGGGTCCGTTCTTTTGTATATAGTCTTCATTTCTCTTTCGGCCTCTCGCTTTCAGCGACAAGCATTATGGGGATTGGACGATTACGGCCTTTGCACGATCGGTCGTGTTGGAGAGAAGACCGATCGTGTCTTTCTTCTTTTTCGGATTCTCATGGACTCGGCGTACGGGATGTGGGTGGTATTACCTGTCATGTCAATAAATTTAAGGTACTCTCGATGCAAAATAGCTTACTGCCCTGATGATGCACTGTGCTGTAATGTGAGATTGTACATGTACGACATTGAATCAGATCACCATCACCATCACTATCACGCACATGAACTGAAGCAGTCAAGACTGAAAAAGCCAACAAGATATATGCATTCCAAAACATCAAAGCATGCAGCCACCTTTTGTGCAGAAAAGGGGGGGTATCGTATCCCAAACGAATGCGACTCGCGCTCTTCCCAAGCGAATTTTCCGCACAAGTGAAACCATTCCAGTATACTGTGTTGCGCTTGGGTATAGATAGAAAGTACAAATCATGTCCAAGTGTACCATTCTGTTCATATCCATGCTAGAAGTAAATACAGTCATCGTGTCGACAAGTCGATATGCAGAGTGAAAAGTCATGTACACAGTACAGAGAAGGGGAAAAGATAGGCTCTGGGTTCACAGGGTGCCGTGAAGTGGCGCTCGGGGCACATCTTGTCTCCAAGTTGGTCATGCCAAGGTGGATATTGTATCGTGGCGGGTCAAGCGGTCAATGTGGTGGCTAGCGGATATCCGGGTCAAAAGATATATCCGCCTCCGCCATCTCATCCGGGACACTCAAGTCTCGCCACGCGCCCGAAAGGTCGTCCACGATGAAACGAGCTCGCTCGTCTCAAGAAGCCAATGGCGAAGATCTCGAGCAATCAATTTCCAGATCGACTCCTCAAGTCGGCGCAGCATGAAACCTCATAAACTCCGCCGTGGAATCATTCATCCCTAGCCCATCACTCCCCGCCGCAAATTCGGGGAACGCATCATGCTCAGCCATACTAATCGGCTCGTCGAGATGCACACCATTGTGTCCACCGTGCGTAAGGCAGCCGACGCACGCGCAGCCGTCGCCGCATTGACATGTCCCTGTTGCATCGGAGCAGCTGGGTAGTGTCATTTGGTTCCAGAAGTACGACGAGGGGGAGAGTGTAGATGTGTCTTCTTCTCTGCTACCGTCGCTAGGGCTGTCGGCGATGGGGGTTGACACTGTTTCTTCTACTTTTTGCGAGACTTGGTTGTCCAGAGGACTTGAGAGTGTGTAATTGCCCGGCTCGAGGTACTGAGGTCCATGCATGGCCGTTGCTGAGAGAGGCGGTCGTTGCCAGGCTGCGGAGTAAGGCATCGATGCGCTAGGGAGAATGGGCATATCCATGTTTGGGGGGAAGTTCATCTGCGTAGGTGTAGGTGTTGACATGGCCTGTGACATGGCGGTATAATTCACGGTTTGATTTGCTTCGGCGCCGAAGCCCGGGTGGTGGGGGTATGTCGGCATGTCGTAGAGAGGTGGCGACATGGCTCCAAAACCACCAGTGTATTGGAAGTGCGCCATGAGGCGTACGTATTCCATCATGGTTGCATTGTTGGGGTGGGCGGCGCACCCGAAGCAGCTACATGACTCTCCGCAGTGGCAGTTATGCTTTGGTACGTGTTGATTGATAGGAGCGCCGGAGTGTGAGGGGATTGGGTTCATTGATATCGATGCTCGATGTTGTTGTTGGTGGTATGCTGCGGCTGCGTGATTGTAGATCGGAGCGCCTAGGCCGTATGGAAGGGTTGTGGATGAGGGTGCCTGTGGCTGGAAGTGCTGGAACTGCGGGTTTGGTACATGAGGCTGGCTTTGGAACTGAAGTTGATGTCCAAAATTATGGAAGGCTGGTGAGGGCCGTGCTGTATTGGCTGGAGCGCTCGAACCAGAGCAACATGGCTTCATCGGCGTAGGCTCTGGCTCAGTTTGCTTTTTACTACTACAGCAACTTGCTTTCGGTGTTTGTGCTTGTATCGACTTTGGCTTGCAGCAGCTAGAAATGCCCTCCTTCTGCGCGGGTAGTATACGAGGCGTCGAGCTCGCGCTGGATGGAGGCGATGCTTCGTTACTTGGGCTTCCCTCGGTTGGTGTTTGCGCGATCGAGGAAGTGTCGGTCTCGGTGTCTTGACCCGTTCGTAACGCCTTTTCAAGTGATGCTGAGTTTACTATTGTAGACTTCCTTCTATTCTTTTGAATACGACTATTGCCGGCAACAGTAGCGGTATGCTGCGCACGCTCTGATGGGCATGCACATTCCGAAGACTTGGGAATCGTGTAATTAATGACAACACGCTCACAGCTACACGATCCGCTTGGGTGAGGGCAGCTGCTCAAAGGACGGCCTGGCTTCCGAACCTCGACCAGGACCCGGTCTCTATGATCGCATTTCGAAGATCGGTGGCCTCGGATGCAGGGTCCACTAAAGCATGTTAGTGACAAAGATAAATACTTTTGCAAGCTAATTAAGAGCCAGCAAGATAATTCCATCTCTGGTGCGGTCCCTCCGAGCGCTGGGAGTACCACTATGAAGTGGTGTACTGGTGTGGCTCAAGGCTGTGCCTGCATGAAGACAAAGCCCAGGTTCTCCAGGCGTGGGAAATTCAAAAGAGTTTGTTCTTGAGAAGAAAGACTTGTTCAAAGCAACAGTGCGACAGCTGCGTGCTTGAGGAATGCATTCGGAAGGAAAGTAGGCAACTTACCAGGCGACCTTCTTGCGTTCTCCGTCGACCTCGGCCCACATGTTGCAAGACTAGATTGAATTTAGGAAACTTGCTCAAAAGGCAAAGGAAGAACCAGTCAATGCGGCCGTGTATCGGAAGAAGATAAGTGAGATTGGTGATAGTGGTAAGTGTATGTTCAACCTGATGGCCCAAGGCGCACGTGGAATTGTGTCGCGAGGGGTACCGTGGCGCGTTTGGCGGAATCTGACCTTCGCGGCAGGCTAGACAGATGATCCCAGTCGTACGGCGAAGTGATCAACGGGGCTCGATCGTACAACTGAACCTTAGCGGTTAGGGAAAGCAGAGCTCCTTCAATGTCAAGCTTGGGCCGTGCAATGTAAGAAGGGTCCAGTTCCCGCGTGGCTGGATATGACGAGCCTTGGGGCTTGCCGACGGGCGCCTGCAGAGATGGATAGGCGCTGGTAGGTTGGTGGTGCAGAAGCGGTTCCGGACGGGGACGTAATTCGAGCCCCAAATCGCACCCACAATGGGTATCGGACTGCGCCGTGGTGGCGGCAACGACCAACTCGCTTGGAAATAGGCGGGGACGCGGCTGAAGACCGCTGGATGGTCAGCCGGCAAAGTTGATGTCTTGTAAGTGAGCAAAGCACCCTTGGGTCGTCAAGTCTTCGGCGTGGGATGAAGCGAGTGCCACCCTATCCTTGGAGTGCGCAGAGAAACTAGCCTTCCTCTTTCGCCCTATGTCTTGGTGACTCGGGAGGAACGTTCAGAGCGGTAATGCGCGGGATTTCGCTGGCCGGCTGCTCCAAGGTGTGTCGTGAATTGGATGCGACGTCCGTCGAGCAGATGGATTGGGCTAAGCGTGTTTAGCGTTGAGCAAGTTTCTTAGTAAGGCACCTGGGGCCGTTGGGAGCTTCAGAACGCCGAGCGAGCGTCAGATTGTGCTCAGACAAAGGATTGTGTGTTTATAGTAGATGTCTATTCAGTTGTGTGGTCAACAAACCGGTCACAATACTGAATGGGGCGAGGGCCTAAATTGCCTGCCACGACTATGTCGAAATGCAATCCTACCGTACGGCTCCAGGGATGCAAACGAGGACAAGTGGGGGGAACTCAACAACGCCATCGAGGGCCGATCAGGTGAGTACCGCGATAACCTGGGAGAAAACATCCTTCCGTCGAACGGTAGTTTTGCCAGTTCGAACACGAGGAGTTGCCATCCTTTGCGTCTCCGCGGCGCTTTCGTGCCCACGCCGATGCTAAGATGCTTGGTGCAACGCTCGTGCTGCAACCAGTACTTTCTAACTACTGGACCACAAGCATGACTGAATGTTTGCAAACCACACGTGTGTGGCGCTGCTTCCTGACTGATGTGTTCCGTTGTTTCGGGGTTGTGAACAAAGTTTCAGATCGTTCCAGTGTTTCAGAGACACATGTGTGGAGTGCTCTACTGTACACAGTACCTACTGTAAGTAGGTAGGGTTGAAACAGCCGAAGTGGCACGTGACAGTGTGTGGCTGGTGACGCTTTCCTCCTTTGGAACGCCCAAAATTCAACCCCAGCAAAGACACTCCAGCGTCACAATCTGTCCTTCGTGATGACTTCAGATGCTGATGAGGAGGGTTTGGACCTCTTTCAAGAACCCGCAGACTTCTACGAACCCGAGAAACAGGCTACTTTTGCGACTCATCGATTACAGGCTGGAGATGAGCTCAAAGTTCGCTTGGTGGGCCACAATCCGCTATGGGTAAGCCGCATAACTTCTTTATTTCGAATCCAATCAGCATATGGCCCCTTGGGCTTGCAGACATTGATGTGTCAGGTTCTCTGTATATACCGCATCAGAACATATCTTACCTTGTCAGCACATTTTAAGTAGACGTATACCGGCTAACATTTATAGGGCCACTTGGTTTGGAATGCTGGTCGGACAATATCAATATACTTAGAAGAGCATTCACAAGATTTAGTGAAGGGTAAGACGGTGCTTGAGCTTGGCGCTGGAGCAGGATTGCCCAGTCTTGTGTGTGCTCTCAACGGTGCTTCGCAGACGGTCGTTACAGATTACCCTGACGCCGACCTCATCGAAAATTTACGCTACAATATTGACCATTGTAGCCTGTTACCTGAGCCACCCAGGATTGTAGCGGAGGTTGGTGACACTTCGAAGTCTTTTTGGCCATCACTGACACTCACTAAGGGTTACCTATGGGGTGCATCGACTGAAGTTGTCACAAGACATCTACTGGATGAAGAGCATTTTGATGTGCTTATTCTCGCAGATTTACTGTTCAATCACTCAGAACACGCTAAGCTGATCAAGACTGTGGAATTGACGCTCAAGAAGGCCCCCGAATCAAGAGCCTATGTCTTCTTTACACCATACCGACCATGGCTTTATGAGAAGGACATGGCTTTCTTCGAGCTTGCACGCGAGGCTGGTTTCACCGTCACTAAGACATTTGAGAAGGTCATGGACGAGGTATTGTTCAAGGAGGATCCTGGTGTAGGTTGATTGTCGAGCCACGTTCCTACTAGTTACTAACAGTCATCAGGATGAGCTCCTTCGTCGTACTGTCTTTGCTTATGAACTCAGCTGGGGATCCTGAGATTCGCGAGTCGTCGTTACCTAGTAAATGCGATTTCCTGCCTTACTGTCCCATCACACCGCTGCACAGATGGTCATAGTGTCACGTGTAGGGCCAAGTGCCAGAAATGAGTTTCCGAAACTCTTTGGCTGTCGATAAACTGCGATAAGCGCTTCTAGAAAGCCGGCGGGCCGCTGCATGCCGTCTCCGAAGACATTGTGTTGGTACCTGATCACTGTGTCTGTTTTTGCAGCACGACGTGCAGTGTTCTTCGAAGGTGCGAACAATGTCGCTGGGCTACTTCAACCCATATAAAAACCGCGCGACACTCCCACACTACTCTTGCAAGATACCAGCATCTCCACACATCATCACATCCTACAACTGTCGACTTTACAACAGTCAAGGTCTACATCAACTCAAGTCAGCGCTCATCTGTCTTTAGACATGTTACCGTCAACTCCCCGTCCACGATCATCCTTCCAAGTGCCTACAGTAGCAGTCTACATGTGCGATCAACGGAAGCATTACGACCAATTCATAACTCACATACTGTTGTCTGTGCTTCAAGACTATGCGCCTTACGTGTGCGATTTGATTGAACCAGATATTCTACCCAACCAATCCCGCCTCTACATTCGTCTACCACTACACGCCCACGTTGAGTATGTTGAATGGGCTGGACTCCGCCGCCTACTTGCCCACTGGGAAAACTCTGCTGCTGATATGTTAGGTGCGCTCATTCCTCGTCCCACTTCTATCGGTGACGCGGTCATAACATATCGTTCTCTCCAGCTCATGCTGGAACCTGAAGCTGAGACATTACGTGGCCGAATCATGCTCAACCTACGCACCACACCAATCACAGAGCTCGATGTGCAGACCATATGGTGGACGTTTCAGGGCAAGCCCGAGTGGTCATCATGGCTCGATGCACTTGTCTACAACCTTGTGCGGTTTCAGGTTTTGAGCGGCGAACCGTACGGTACGGCGATACAACTGTTCATCGAAACCGAGATGCTGAATATGGACAATGCTCAATACGCTCAAGTGCTATCAGCCTATGAACTTCATATTGGGGCCACCCGACCTCGCCTGCGGACGACTTTGTCCCGACGTGTCGATCGCGTGCTGCGTCGTGTCTTCCATGCTTGACTGTAGAGTATGAGAAGGGTTCAGCAAGTTCACTTTTCGGAGTCATTTTGATTGTGTCTTAAACAGTTTACTTGCTTAAACTCATTTATAATTGTCCTTTCGGTTTTTATATCTCAGGGATCAGTATTTTGGTGTTACCAGTCTACTCCGGCAGCTATGTAAATGGGCGTAGCAACATCATCTTAGTGTCACATCTACTATATAAAATCATGAGTCTCAAGTGACACGAGGCAGGAGATTCAATGCAACAACAGCCTCGTCCAAGTCCACTCAATTCAGATTGCAACATTGTGTACCAGTTTTAACCTCTCCACATCATCTCCAGCAGTCCTGCATTGTGTCTTTACAATATTCGATGATGTACACCTACCGAACTATTCACTTCCTCCACACCATGTCGAGCCCGGTGCAGTGTTCACTCATACTGTGCATCATCCTTTCCGTAAGTACCAAACATGAGCCGACCTACTATGCTCCCTATGACTTCCACTCACAACACACAACAATACAACCAGAACCGATCCCAACTTGACAAAATGGCCCCCAATCGTTTGGAGAAGTTCATAATCGATTTGGATCCTGATTCTGATTGCGACTTGGAGTCAAATTCATCGGGCGCAGGTATGCCCCAGGATGAGATGTCCGAGCCAATATTTGAGCTGGGACGTGTGGAACAGCGACCGCTGACCAAGGTAAAATCCCTCGTAGAAGCCATCATTGCAGTCGACAGCGCTAACCCGTCTAAAGACAACCGATCTGTTGAAAGTATTCGCTACTCCTACGCAACAGACGGTCTTCACCTGCCACCTGTCTTCCCACTGTCTGCAGCCGTCCGCCACACGGCAGTGTTGCCCTTCGACTTCGAGATCAACGACCAGCTGTGGATGTCGTACCAGGAGAATTCTCTTCTGTATTACATCCAGAATGGTGTTGCTAATCTCGCCGATGTACAAGCGATCGTCCCAGAGCTGAACCGCAAGTCCCGGGTCATTCAAGCAATGGCTATTAACATAGGATACCACTATGCAGCCGGTGGCATTCCAAACACCACCCTGGACGCCATGCTGATCCACATCTTTGCGCATGGCGATCAAAGATACCGCATCTACGAAGTGGTACAAGCATCTTTGGACCAACACAAGCAACGTATGATCAAGCACATGGCACAGCATAAAGCGTACCAACAAGCTGAGCAGCTATGTCTCCAGCAATTACGCCTCCAACAGCAACGCTTCCACACGGCTCATCCTCCATCTGCTATACCATACCGACAATATCCCAATCTTGGGTACCGTGCTGCTCAAAACGCTCCTTGTACGCTCGTACACCACCCACGGCCTATCCTCCAAACCCCAACCTCTCCACCAACCCCTCCAGACGAACCAACCACCACCAGCACCACCCAATCTCTCAAGACCACCTCCAAACCCCCAACAACCTACCTCTTCAAACCCCCCAAATCCACCCATCGCACACACACCCTTCCCATTAAACTCCCTCCCGCCCCCTCTCCTAATGAGGAAGCCTACCTCCGCACCCGCGCCCTCACCACCGACGCAAAACGAGGTACAAAGCGAGGATCAAAAGGTCCACTGGCTTTTTCAGCGAAAACAAAACATCTTTCTGGTTTTTTGTTTTCGAAAAAGGAGGGTGAGGGGGTGGTGGTGAGGATACCGGGGTGGACGGGTGGGGTTGGGCGTGGGTAGGGTGTGGAACTGGGTTGAATTAGAGGAGTTTGGGTGCTTAGAGTGAGATGGGGGTGAATGTTTGCGGGTTTGATCGCTGGGACGATTTGTTTCGTTTTAGCAGACAGATTTTGGTGGAATATGATTTATGTTTTTTTCCTTTGTATAATTGAGAAGCTGATTTGCTTTGCTGTGTGGTGCCTTGATTTTATTTGAATGCTTATATTGGTGCGCAGAATGTATGTGTGCAGGAGACACCGACAAACCCATTGTTGGTCGTCAACCCATTACGACTTCTTTTCTCTCTTCGAATGAAGTCGTGTGTCAACTGTTCAGGATAAACTTTCCCCCAGACGGCATATATAGTTCAGCTGTGCCAAGACTGCATAAATCCCTTTGCCCGTCGATAGCCCTGCTCACGGATTATAAACAAAATGCAAAAAGTGAGTGGAGCAACAGTTCCCCAAACATCGCCCAACACTATTCCATATTCGAGGATCTAATGTTCAGCTATCAGAAGTGTAGAAGAAGAAGGAAACGCCAATATGCTAGGTCATCACAATATGCTCTACTCGATCAATACTCTCCTCCCTTCGATCGCCCGCCCCGTCATCATTGCCAATTCCATTCCATACCAACCAAACAATCATCCAATCCAAAAACCAATCCAGTACAATAATCATCAAAATACACCAGTGTAAAAGTCAAGGCTCAAGTGAAAAGAGACTTTTTTTCAGGGGGGGTATAAACGTCGCAGCTTGATGAAAAGGATATGTGCTCGCCAAAGGGTAATGCTGTTACAATCACCACCATGCACCATGTGTCTCCGCTAGAAGTCTGTGAGACACATATGATGCGTATTAAATAGTATAGAGTGCTTTCGTGACGCGGATGCGCTGCTCAACGCTGTACAAGTACCGCTATCGAGTCTTCTGTCAGGCGGTTAGCATGGCCTTCGTGGGGTTAAGTGGGGGAGGGAGGCTACGTACGAGACTAGCAATGGCAGCCGCAGAAGCGAGATCAGGTTTGCCCGACACGCTCCGTTGCGCCGCTCGCGGTAGGCCGCTGCCAGTAGAGGTGTTGAGTGGGGCTCCATTTGCAGTCCGCTTAGTTCCCGCTGCTCCGACTTGTGTCCCTTGCACAGTCGAATGGCGTCTCGCAGGAGCATCCGACTTGACAGGAGACGCACTGTTAGAGATGTTGCGCTGTCCTGTTACAGCTGTCCCGTTCTTGAAGCTTGTGGCTGGCGGCTCAGGTAGTGGGCGAGTGCGTGTCTGTGGAGTCTGCGATGGCGCAAAGCGCTTTGCGGGAGATGAGACACCGGATGGGCCGTTGGGACGCTGTGGTTGACGTGCATTCCTCCTCATGCCAGTAATAAACTCGTGCTGCATAGCTTCGTCTGGCTTCATGCGGCGATCCGGGTCCCATCGAAGGCATCTTGCAATAAAATCCAAGAACGCTTCGTCGTCGCACTTGAGCGCCTGCTGCAAGGTCTTGGAGCTCGGTCGACGTCGGCGGCCCTTCGTAGAGACCGTGACCCTTGGCTTGCCCAGTGAATCAAAGAAGAGCTTCTTCCTGCTACTCTTCTCAATCAAGTGCTTCTCAGGGGGACCAAATATCTCCATAATGCAAGCCAGTTGCTCTTGCTCGTTTTCTCCTGGGAAAATAGGATATCCTGTGAGAAGCTCCGCGAGGATGCAACCCAAACTCCACATATCGATCGGCAGGCCGTAACTCATGCCAAGAATAACTTCTGGAGAACGGTAGAATCGCGACTGGATATACGTGTACACCTTTTCTGTCTCGAAACAGCTTGATCCAAAGTCGATAACCTTGATCTCCGAATGCAGTGGATGAGCTAACAGGATATTCTCTGGCTTCAAATCGCAGTGGATAACCTTTCGAGTCTTGAGAAGAACCAGTGACGCCAGCATCTGCTTGCAGAAACGCCGAATGAGTCGGAGCGAGAAGCCCTTGAATTCGTGTGCCTTGATAAACTCGTACAAGTTCATTCCCAGTAATTCTGTAGAGATGCAAAGATGGCCACGAAAGTAGAAGCTCTGAGTGAAGTTGATCATGCTATGCTTGTTGTCAGGGTCCTATCAATTGTTAGCGTTCTGTAATAATCATAGCCTTCGGATACACTTACCCATTCGCGCAGCTTCTGGAGGATGTTGACTTCGACCAAAGCTTGCTGATGAAACCGCTTCTTGTTTCGGATGATTTTGATGGCTTCTAGTCCTCCGGTCTTATGATCTACACAGCGCACGACCTGACCAAAGCTACCCTTTCCTAGTAGATCAACAACCTCATAACGGTAGGCCAAATGATCACCTAGGACAATATTGTAATCGCCTCTGTCATCATCGTACCCAAAGTTGGCGGATGATGCGCCTAGGTCGCCGACGTGTTTCTTTGCATTCTTCGTCCCGCAGAAGTAGATGTCCTTGTAGTCGATGATCTCGCCTCTCTCAAAGATATTCAGATTAACCATTTGTAGTGCTTGCGCTGCACTGACTCGCTCCTGAGGCTTCGCACGCTTGCGTAGCTCATCCACATCTCGCGCAGCGTTCTCAAAGTCCTTCCTCTTGGACGCAAGTTTTCTCATCTCCTCGTCAGCCCCGAGATCATCTCGATCCAGGTTGGATTCAAGATTCCGAGCCTTTAGCATATTAGAGGAACTCTTCGAACCAAGCATGCGCTGCATTGAATTTGAGAGAGAAGAAGCAGTTTTGGGTGCTGGTGGGTCAAGGAGTCCAGACAAGGTACGTGTTGCCGCGTTTGGCGCAGGCTTACGAATGGGTTTCTCAAGCTCAGTGTCACTTGCAACTGTCGCTGTGGAAGCTTTTCGACGTCCAAAATCAAGCGACGGGCGAGTGCGGCTTGTACTTGTACTTGTGCTTGTGTTCGTGTTCGGCGTAGGACTTGTACCGATGGCACCGCTCCAAGTTGCAGAAGCAGGCAGGCGCGGTGGTGGCATATCACCAAGCCTCGGAGCTTGCAAAGGAGCATCAGGTGCCTTTTGGGGCGGCTTCCGGGTTGATTGAGGCTGAGAAGGATGCGATGCAGCTTTGGAAGATGCACGTCGCCAACCGCTCAGACTGAGCTTGCGCCGCAGTGAGGAGCCCGAGGAAGGTGTTTCGGGATCAGTCGAAGTTGAGGTGTGTGCAGAGTCCGAAGTGTCTTTCTTCTGTAGAGGTCGTGGCCCTGCAACCATACTTTGAAGCTCAAAGTCTCTATTGGGTCTATATTCACCGCTTGGCCGTGCCTGTAAACGACTGAACTCGCCACTTCCCTTGGGCAGTGAATTCGAAGAAAAAGGCGTGGTCGCTTGACGCGTGGCATTCAGTGTTGGAATAGGCATGGTACCTATTTTAGGTACTGGTTCATGTGGCGCTTCGGGTGCCCGGAGATTGATCGCAGAACTGCTACTACGAAGGTGCTTGTTGTACTCGGTCTGATCTTGCTGGTTGCGATTAGAAAAGAAGCTTGCCTTTGACGCCGTCATGGGCGTGCTGGGTGTCTTGTTAGTCGCTCGCTTCGGAGGTGGTGTAACATTGCGGTTGTTGGCCTCAGCAGATGGGGCTGGGAATGACGAGATTCGGTTGTTCGTAGGCGTACCAAGTGGCAGCAGATTTAATGGTGGTAGTCGGATTGGCTGCAAGTTCTTCTTGGTCGAGTGTTGCACAGGAGGCTGCCTGTCCGGTTCCGAGCCAGATCCAACCGTGAGGCCCCTACGATGCCGAATGGACCCAGTCGTACTCTTCAATCCAGGGCTTCCGGTTTGAGTGTCATCACGGCGAAGCCCAGTTACGGGGGTGTTGGCTGCAGCAGGCGGTCCTTGGGATGGCTGAGGAGTTGTGTTGGTTTGTGCGGTGTTCGTCCCAAATGCGAAGGTACTGCGTTCCGGATCCTTTGGCGATTCATAGGCTTTCGGGATGGCTGGAACGGGAGGTACCTCTTCGCCCTCCTCACCTCCTGCTGAGCTGTGCACGTTTCGTGACTTTGGTGTTGGTAAGCGCGAGCTTGTAAGGGTGGGGTTTGGTCGCATGGGCAATGATGCATTGTTCATCTTGAGTGAATTCAGACTGGAATTGGATGACAGTGAGATACCAGATGCATAAGACTTGCGGTTCTGTTCGGGTGTAGCACGAGCTGATGAGGGCGTCATGCTCTTTGTGTATGCTACGGCGGGCGACTGGTTGAAGATCTGATCCTCGAAGGACCGATCACCCTGGGGTGTAGGAGGACCCACAGGACCACCGGAAGGGTTAGGGTTCATGGACAGTCGTCTTAGTCGCCGAGCATCCGTTGGACTGATTGTTCTTGCTCCCAGTCCAGAGATGTGGGGCGCGGTCGACTGACGCTTGCTCGATGTCGAAGAGGGAGTGAGTGTCCGCTGGGCAGGCGATCTGCCCGGTGAGCGATTATGACTCATGGGCATGCAGTTTGGGTCTGGTGTCATAGAAGCCACGGCCAGATGCCCAGGCTGCAGTCTCGAGGGAGGATGGAACGACTTTGCCTTGGCCGTGCGTGTTGCATTTGGCAGTTTTGGCACGGCGCTTGTGGAACTGAGGTTTGAAGAGAGCGTCTCTCGCCGGCTCCCTTTATTCAAGGACGGCGAACGGCCAATTTGCGACGGCGCGTTGTCACCCGCCAGCCTGGCCGTGTCGTGTCGACCCTCGAAGCTGTTTGTTGGCATGATGCCAGGGCCAACGCTCTTGCGTGGAGCTCGTGCAGCGGCATGTGGCGGGGCCTGCGCAGGGAACTGGCTCTGTCGCCGCGCGCGGATGGCCATGTTGGTGGCGGGCGGTGGCATCGACGATGCGTCTGCCGTGAAGGAGTTGCCCGAAGCCGTGGATGCGCCACTTGGCTTGCGGCTGCTGGACTGGCTGAAGCGGCGCGCGAAGGAGCTGCTGCGGGCCGGGCGTGTCTCTGGCGGGGCGCCGGTGAAGGGCGCCATGTTGGGCGTGCTGGTGCTTGCAGGCAGCGGGTTGCTCTTGAAGGTGCCCGGCGCGGGGAACTCGCTCAGGTCGGGCTCGTACGCGAGGCTGTTGGCGAAGTCGTCGAAGTTGACGGACGGCAGGAAGTCGAGCGAGCTGGTGGTGCTCTCGGGGTAGTCCTGGGGCGCGAGCTCGGGTTGCTTGGAGAAGCTGAAGCGCGGGTTCGCAGGCACTGGGCGCGCCGTGGCCTCATTTGTGGCCGTGGGCAGGAAGGAGCGACCCTCGCCGGACGCAACGCTGGCTCCGCTCACGATTCTGTACACGGTGGTGCGTCAGCCGCTGCATCATTCACGTGCTGGGTGTAGTGTCATCTTTAGGGGCTCTGCTGGCAGGTTCCCTACCTCTGCTTGGAAAAGTCCTGTGGCCGCTCGCGGGGGCCCAAGGGCGCTTTGTTGCGCCCACGCAGCGCTGGATTGTTAGTCGCAGGCGGCGGCCGCGATGCGTTTATGGCGTTGGAGGCGCTCGTCTTGCGCAGGCGGCTGCCATTCTCCGTCGTCTTCTGGAACTTGCGCACTCGGTCCTCTGGGGGTTTCACCATCAGCACCGCCATTGCACATGAATCCACACGGTTGCCAGGTCAACATACCGGACGAGCCACCACTCGAATCCTCTGCCGACACGGTCGACCCCGACCTCACGGGCACGTTGGTGGCGGTGGACTCCATGGTTCGAGTACCTGTCCGGGGCTGCGTCGCCATGATCAGCACCGCACCCGATGCAACACACACACAGGCAGTATGTACCAGCTCTGCCGCCAGCCGAGCCCTGGCTGGTTTCCTCGTTGGTATGTACGATGCGCGGAGACTGACTCCAAGCGACGAGCTTGGGCTCCGTTCAGCACTATGCTAACATGTCGACCGGGTCCGAGGCGGCGGTGAAGGGGATCTGCGGCTACGGCGATATGTCGAGCGGCTATAGGGACAGGCGGGTGGAGAACGAGCAGCACTCCGGCGCAGGAGAGACGCGCTCTGCTGTGGACTAGGGAGACGGAGACAATGGCGTCGACGGTCGTTAAAGTTGCAGTGAGGGTCGCAGCCCGCCAAAAGCCACACTAGAGGTCAAGGTTGTCTAGCTGGCGAGCCCCTGTCTCCACGGCCCGCCGACAGCGAATGGCAAATAATCAAAACAACGCTCCTCGCCCAGGAAACGGAGCCATCCTGCCAACGCCCGCAGTCGAGGAATGGACTGCCATGGCCACCGGCTCACAGCGCGTCCGCCACGCTCCCGTAGTGCCGAGCTCGTGGCCCCGTTCTCCAGGCACCAAGCAGTGCGACCAGAGCTACGGCCCCAGGCCTTGGGACACAGCGCAGCGCAGCGCAACGGTGCCTCGACAGCCAGCCCACCCTTGCACGGCGCTCAGCATGTGCACGCCCATGCCGCTGCTGCAGGGCCGCGGGCTGTTGCTTCGTTGACAGTCCATATGTACCTGTGTCATATGTATGCACCCCTTGCGGCGGCCGCTCCACCACCAGCTCATCACGTCAAGGACTTATCAAGACTGCATGCATACATGCAAGACACGCTGCTCTTGGAGAGTCCACGTAGGGAGTGCCACCCAGTTGTGAGATCGCCCCACCAGCAGCAATATGGAATGGAGTGCGTGCGTGCGTGCGTGCGTGCGTGCGTGCGTGCGTGCGTGCGTGCGTGAAATCGTCCATGACAGCATTCGCCGTGTCGTTCGAAACATGACAGCGGATATACCGCATCACCCGCCCCCGCAAACTGACACGCCATCCCGCAAATGCTTCATCGTGGACAGTGTTGAACTTGTGTCGCACCACATGTACCTTGTTGTTGTCCAGACTCGACGTATCGTCTTCCCTCCGGTGCCTGTTGATCAATCAGGGTCCCGAGGTCGGGTTGCGCCCACGACGCACGGACGGCTGTGGGGAAAATGGCCGAGACAACGTTCCACGGGCAAGCCACAGTCGAAGCTAGGAGTGCGTCATGCTCACATGCGTCTTCCAAGGTTGCTTCCACACGCCATGCACCTTTCCACGGCCCACAGATGGCCTCTATCTACCAGCCCCGTGGATACAACCTGGACTCGAGCAACTACTACCAACCACTCACTCGCAAGGAACCGCTTGCGACTTGAGTCCAACGGACCAGCTTAGACAACTCCCTCGGCTGGTGGAAGCAGTGTTGCATCATCACATGGCCAAGCCGAAATCTGTCAAAGAATAACACGATTTTTTTTGGGCTCTTCACCAGTACACGACAGCCTCTTCAAGTTCCAGATATCCAGTCGAGCGACGTGTGTGGACGGTTGGTTCCAAAAGAGCGAGGATCGGAAAGCAGTGGTCACAGGAGCGAGAGGGCCTGTGTGGGTACAGTCAGCACAATGGGGTCCAACAACGCAGAACCGCTCGCCAACCGTGACACGCCCATTCCAGTCGTTCAAATACATCCGGCAGACGATGGCACACCGAGGACCTCTCATTCCAGGACGCCGAGCACCGAGCATGGTACTTCACACCGTCTCTCCGCAAGCAAACTGAAAGACAAGCTTGAGTCGCTCGGGGAGAATGTGACCCGCGAATCCTCAAGTAGAATGGGCGACAAGATGTTCAACTTGTAAGCCTGTCCCAAGCCCTTTGACTACACAAGAGTATGTTTTTTTGGGTAAGTTCGCATTAATTTACGTATGGTAGATTACTATCACAAGTCCTCCCGTCTGAAGACATCCCCGACGATTCATCATCAGGCAATGGTGCAAACAGTCCTTCCATACGAATCAAGGACAGACGATCTCGAGCCTACGTGGAGCGTCCCAGTTTCTCTATTCCGACCATGTCATCCAACTTTCGTCGCTTCAACTCTCGTATAGGTGTAGCGTTCATATTGCAGAACCGCCTCATCCGCCTCTTCACCTGGGTACAACCCTCTCAGACTCTCTCCTTCCTACTCGTCTGGACATTTGTCTGTATTGATCCACACCTGCTACCCGTGCTACCACTGGCAAGTGGAATGTTCTTCATCATGGTCCCAGCATATCTGGCACGACACCCGGAACCAGAGGGCGTCGGAAGCGTCGATGAAGTCTATATGGGTAACCTAGGAGGTCCACCTCTGGCAGACGCAAGGACAATCAAACCTGCACCCGAGTTCTCCAAAGACTTCTTCAGAAACATGCGAGACCTACAGAACTGCATGGAAGATTTCTCCCGCGTCCACGACGCCGTACTATCCTTCATCACGCCACTAACCAACTTCTCAAACGAATCATTGAGTTCGATGCTTTACATCATTCTGCTCCTAGTGTCCAACGTACTCTTCATCGCAGCATACCTCCTCCCTTGGCGTCTCATCTTCCTCCTTGTCGGCTACA
This sequence comes from Plenodomus tracheiphilus IPT5, assembly GCA_010093695.1. Lineage (NCBI taxonomy): Eukaryota > Fungi > Ascomycota > Dothideomycetes > Pleosporales > Leptosphaeriaceae > Plenodomus > Plenodomus tracheiphilus. The sequence goes on from MU006301.1 coordinate 632,365, forward strand.
CACTCACCGCGCTCGGCCATCCCTCCATACAAGACCTCCTCTCAACTCCCGAGACTGAGAAATTCGTCTCGGATGCCGAACACCAAAGCCGGTCGTTCCTCCTCACAATCTCGAAAGCAGACATTGAACTCGAAAGCAGCCAAGAAACACGCGAGGTTGAGATATTCGAATTACAACACCGCGCTCTTCACGACGAATTTGGCGACTACGAGGGTTTCATCTTTGGTCCAAGCCCATATGCTCCTCTCAGTCCAGCGCGCATCTCAGGCGACAAACCACGGGGCACGCCGTTCTTTGAAGATGTACTACCGCCCCGTGGCTGGCGCTGGAGCGACAAGAAGTGGACGCTCGACCTATTGTCTCGCGAATGGGTGGAAGATCGTTGCGTGACGGGCGTCGAAGTGGAAATTGAGGGCGAACGCTGGGTCACTGATCTTCACTATGAGATCCTAGAGAGCGAGGGAGAAAAAGAGGGCAAGAGGCAGAAGATGAAGAAACGGGTCAGTTCGAAGGGAAGTAAGGATATTGGGGAGGAGGAGAAGGCTGTGTTGAGGCGGGCGTGGGAGAGCCATGCGCCGTCTAGGAAGGGGGAGTGGCGGAGACGGAGGTGGATTAGGACGGTCGAGAGGATGCCTTTTCGGAGCTCGTAAGCCTTGTTCGATATGGGTCATATGAGAGCAGATAATTCGAAGCACATCAAGAGCGTGTCCCTCGACGTGTACTGTGTATAGTTGCAGTGATGCGAGCGACCGTAATGCACACCCCTGCGATTGCCTCCATGGCCACGCTTTGTGCGCAAGTGATGCCATCACACCTCGCAAACGTAGTCCGCGACGAAACACGACGTGTTCCGACACTTGGAAAACTCCATCTGATCTACTCTCGATATCTTCTCTACAACTACATGTAGCCTATGCATAGAGCAGGAGTACGTACATGTTGTTACCTTGGTGCGCTAGCAGCTACACCGTCGATCCGACTTCGGCAAAGCACCGTTAAATGTTATGCAGGACATCCGCGCTAACGCGCCCCTTAGCGCGAAGGAGGCCGAAGGCGAACGCTGCTTCCTTCCGTTTCTCCCCACAGCGGGAACGTTTAGCAATCACTTTAGTTATTGGCTTACCCATGGAATCTATGATTCGGAGAGCCATCAGATTACGTCTAGACTCGTGCGGTTGTCGAACAATTAATCATCGGACAACAGCCCACGCCAGCGGTACCCGGCGGCGCAAAGATTTTTCTCTGGCACGCACGCACGCTTCAGTACCGTGGTGCATGAGTGCGTGGGTTTCAACAAGATGGCGACTTGTTGCGGCCGCGGATGGGCTTATGTATACAGTCGCTTTACTCTTTGGTTACCGTTTCACTCTTCTTCGCCCATCTTCCACTTTGTCGCTAATTGAGAAGTCCACTGTTCCGCGTGTCCGCCCGCCTACCTTTGACGCGGACCAAACACCTGGAGTTTAGTCCCCACTCCGAGACGACCCACGAGGCTAGATTTCCTTTTGCCCACACGCAACTCCATAACTCTAGCTCTCTCCCGGACTTCCTTGTGGATCATTTCTTCCAAGTCCCTCTATACTTTCCTTGCGCGTACACAACCCTGTGGGTCGACGCCTGATAGCTCCGCACACGCTGCCTAATCAACGCCTACTACCTAAAACTACCACGACAAATCATCACGCGACACCAGCCTCGGGCGACATTCTGACTAACAGCAGCGCACCTGCACAAAAGCGGCGTACGCTGCTCCAGGTGTTCTGCTTTGATCTGTCTGCCCTACATACATCTAGAACTTACGAACACCTTCCTCACTACTTAACCTCCTTTCACAATGCTTCCAGCCTTGCCTCGGCTGAGTGACTACGAGGTCTCGCCACGGAACGGGTTCCTTCCTGATGAGATTCCGTTAGACGTCCTACCTGACAGATACTATCAGCCATGGGAAACTGTGGTACGAAATTTTCAGAGCTTGATACTCGCCAAGCGGTTACGCCGGATAGTCGATGCTTTACCAGTGCTTGAAACCGATCTCCTTCTCACAGAAGCCGAATGGCGCCGAGCGTACTCGATACTGGGGTTTATTGCACATGGCTACGTCTGGGGAGGTGATAGACCGGCTGATGTAAGTTACGCAAAACCAAATATGTAAACAGTCCGAATCTAATGTCGGGCACAGATTGTGCCACCATCCATCTCAATACCGTTTCTAGCGGCTTGTCGTCACTTGGAACTTCCAACCGTAGCTACATATGCTGGAGTATGTTTGTGGAATTGGCGGCCGTTATTCGATGGTGAAGCGATGGATACACTCGACAATTTGGCCACGCACATGACCTTTACTGGATCGCTGGACGAATCATGGTTCTACTTGGTGTCAGTGGCGATTGAAGCTAGGGCTGGTCCCATCATCCCGATGATGCTTGATGCTATCACAGCAGCCAGGCATAACGACAGCAACACAGTTATCAAGTGCCTACGATCTTTCGCCGAACGACTGGACGAGCTTGGAACCCTCCTGGAGCGCATGTACGAGAGCTGCGACCCACACGTGTTCTATCACCGCATTAGACCTTTCCTAGCGGGCAGTAAGAACATGGCAGACGCCGGGTTGCCAAATGGGGTCATTTTTGATGATGGCACAGGCGATTCACCCTATGTTCAGTTCAGTGGAGGAAGCAATGCTCAAAGCTCCATTATCCAATTCTTCGACGTCGTTTTGGGTGTCGAGCATCGTCCAACCGGCGAAAAGCGGACAGATACTCCTGCAGCTCCTACAACCGGGGCTGTGACATCGCCGCCTCATGGCTTCATCCAGGATATGCGAAAATACATGCCCGGTCCCCACCGCAGGTTTCTCGAGCACATGGAGAGCATCGCAAACATCCGCGAATATGTCTCTTTGAATCGGAGGGACAGGGCGCTGACAACAGCTTACGATGCATGTTTAGCGATGCTGCGAAGCTTGCGTGATAAGCACATCCAACTGGTGTCTCGCTACATCATCATCAAGTCCCGTGAGACGCGGTCGCACTCCCGGTCACTGTCACCAAAGCAAGGCTCTTCCCAACGTGTCAATATCGCCAATACCCTTGCCCGCACCGGCAGCAAGAAACTCCGAGGGACCGGTGGAACAGCCCTGATCCCCTTCCTCAAGCAAGCACGAGATGAGACAGGCGAACCTGCCATCGATGCTTGGGCCAAAAGACTGCTGAACAACGGACCAGCAGACTTCGGTACCGAGGAGGGCATCGTGAGGCTGGGCAAAGTCTCAGAGGGTCTCGATGGGGAGGTTGAAATTGTTGGCCTCGCTGGGACATGGAGTGTTGATGACAGCGAGGGTGGAATTTGTCATTGGTGAATGAGATTATCCAAAAGCATTTCTTTTGGTGTACAGGCGTTTTGGTGATTACAAGATACCATTGAAGCGGCTAGCCACACCCTTTCAACAGGGAGGATGTTAGCAAAATCTTTCTCTATTCACATGGCAAACCGGATGCTTTGTGACCAGTATATGCTCCAATGTAGCTTTAGCGACACCAGGATCGACGTGAGTCTTAATCTTGGGAGTATTATATACTGCGATCTTAGAGCTAGCAACCATGATAGTCATGCTCAGGAGGTCTTTCAGACCTTGTGAGCTCATGTTTCAGTCCCAGAAAAGCGCCACTTGCGTCATTGCAGTCTCCGTTCGCTCACGCGGCCGCGTTGCGCGGTTGCGCGATCGTGGAGGCCGACGCGTGGAGTGACGTCATACCTTGACTCTTGCTTCGCAAACAAATAGAAGATATAAACCCCACCATCAGCAGCAGTGGTAGAGAGATCACAGAACTATTCACGTAGCGTTTACCCTGAGAAGATATCAAGACCTACCTTTTCACATCACAAAGACATACCTAGATTCTTAACACCTATACTCAAAGCCCAACACCGCAGCCATGAGCAACAACAGGGATCAAACCTCTACTCTCCAGTCGTACGTCGACTCCGCCACCGGCGCAGTCCAGAGCGCCATCGGCTCCCTCACCGGTAGCACAGCAGACAAGGTATGCTCGCCTTCCGCCCCCTCACCCACGAAGCTCCTACATTCCCCCCACACCATACTAATCCGTCCCCCAAGGCCCAAGGCGAAAACCGCAAAGCCACCGCAGACGCCGAACACGAAGTCTCCCACTCCGCCGCAAAACTTGGTTCCGTAACCGCCACACCCTCCGGCGGCCTCGCAACAGACTCTGCGGACCGCACCGCCGGCTCCTGGAACCAGAATGCTGGTGCAGCCAAAGAAGCAATTGGCGGGTTCATTGGCGCAGAGGGGTTAAAGCAAGAAGGTATCCGGCAGAATAAGGAGGGCAAGGCGCAGGAAGCGCAAGGCCAGGTTGAGGACTTGGGGAGGGGTGTCAAGGATAGGGTTGGTGGGGCTGTTGGGGGTGCGGTTGCGGGGTTGACGGGGAATGAGGCGCAGAGGGCTGAGGCGCAGAAGCAGCATGATGATGGGAAGGCGAGGCAGAGGGGGGTGGAGGCGGATTTGCAGAAGCAGGCGCCGCAGTAGATGGGGACTGGTGGTCTTGTTGGAGGAGGAGAATGATTCTGCTGGATATGAAGTTGGATTGGAAGGCGATGATGGACGATTACGATTGATAGATGATATCCCCTTGGCTACGTGAGACGATTAGCTTGGTCGCCAGGCAGAATAGATGATTTCAGCATGTGCGCAATCAATCTCAGTTGCTTTGAGATTTCTCTGTACTATTATGCAGGAGATAGTGAACCGTGAACCGTGAACAAGAAGAATCTGGCAACCTACGAGAACGATAGCACCAGGGTCGCGAACGTTGCTGAACACCCCTCCCCTCTCCTTCATCTACCCAGATCGTCCGACGAAAACATGACGCATGATCAATCACACAACAAGAATAGGGCCGACTTGCTCGCAGGAGGGTTGGCAAAAGGGCGTTGGCAACTGCACATTCACCGCATTGCACGCATGCCCAGTACAGTGGACCGCAAGCCAGTTTCGAAGAAACTTTGGCACCAGAATGCCGTGCTACCATACGCTTTGACGTCAACAGGCCGCATTACGTGAAGATGAAGCCCTGAGGCCCGGGAGCGAGCGAGCGAGCGAGCGCTCGATCCTTCCAAGCCCCACACTTTTCTCACCAGCCACAATCCGCCCAAAATAGAGCTGTTGGGGCTTGACGACGAGAAGTCGTTTGCAATGATGTATGGATCTTCATCCAATCCTGTTCGACCCTGGTGCAGCTTGCGTGGCTGTATGGCGAGGAGATGACGCCACAGCAGCGGCTGAGCCGAGCGATCCGGACGCGAAAAGCAAGCTGTTCGCGCAGGCCTTGCTCCAGCAAAACGGTGCACAGGGCGCCTCCCAGCCTCACCTTTGATGCGTAAGAGAGGCGGGGTGTGTGACGCATGCCGCAGTGCACTGGGCCATCTTGGAGGAAGCAGCGAGAACTTGGCTGCGAGGTCTGGATCCCTTGAGCTTGAGAGGTGGCAGCAAGTGAGCAAGCTTGGACGCTTGGGGGTGTGGCGCTTATGGGCACGGCTATGCGGCCTGTCCTGCCACTTCACGGGATTGGCACATGCTACGTCATGGCCGGTGGTCACAGGTGCGGCTTCCATAAATACTAGGCTTGCTCTTCTGTTCCTTTGTTTGTTAGACAGAAACCTTTCCACACACTACTACTACCCCATTACACAGTACTTCCTAGTACTCTCACCCAAGCAACATCACCACACACAGCTTCGTTTCGAAGCAACAACAGCAGCCATGCCTTTCACCGCCAGCGACATCTGCAAGATCCTCCTCGCCATCATCCTCCCTCCTCTGGGTGTCTTCCTCGAGCGCGGCTGCAACGCTGATTTCCTCATCAACATCTTGTTGACCGTCCTTGGTTACATTCCGGTTAGTTCCGCCCTACCTTGTGTGTTGTATCACAACATCTTGTTAACATTTTCCACCAGGGCATCATCCACGCGCTGTACATTATTTTCAAATTCTAGCGGCAGCCGCGCAACACCCCAACCAGCGATGTCACGATAATGGCGAACTGAACAACAATAAACAACACCACGATACCCATCTCTTATTTCTCAACCAGCCACATCATCAAGGCTTCACCGCTTCGCCCTTCTTTGGGTAGACCGATTCATTGGCACATTGTACGATGCCGGGACCGTCCGCGATCGCTATGGGTGCCGATTGTTCCGGAATATCCGGTCGGGCGAACGTGGGTCTTGGCTTTGGGCTCGGTTCACTACTGTAACGACTGCGATTCATTCTGTTGGAAAGGCGTACTAGGTTCTGCGAAGGACATGTCCAGGCCGTTGAAGGCTTGGGATGTGCGGACGAGCATAGCATACCATAATGAGAACTTTAATCAAAATCTCCAAATCACAATCCTCATCTGTAATATGACTGACTCTCACTGCTTTGTAATGCTGAACTGTAGTACTTGGTTAATTGTGCAGATGTTTCTCTCCACAATGTTTTGGTGGTGAGGCTTGTCTCGCACCAAACAGGCCTTACTAAGTGAACCATGGTACGTGCTCCTCAGCCTTCACGCGTTCCGCACCTAAGAAATCACGATCCGTGACACCTCAACCCCCAACTTTTCCTAGGCCCCATGTCTCCTCCCCAGCGCCAAATATCTCACCTCTATTTCTTATTCCGCAAGTCGCGCTACAAGTAGTAGTCGCAGTAACATGGACTACACGGCACAGCTTTCCGCGACAGAAGTCGAGTGTCTCGGCGATCCGGACTCGACTTTCGACCACGCGACCAAGAACCTTGAAAAGGTCGCGACAACGGATGAATGGGGGTTCCAGAGGTGTATAAGGATTAAGAATACGATTGATGCGTGGGAAATGAAGGCGGAGAGGGAATCGTCCTGGATAGCGTTGGCGGTGTTGGTTCATTGTGAATACCAACTGTTGCGCGAGTATGCGCCGCAGGGGGCTATAACACGCAATCCGTTCTTGTCGCATTGGGTGGAAACATTGCAGCGTCTAGAAAAGGATGGTTTGAAGGGAGTGTCAGCTGCTACAAAGAGCTACGACGTAAAGACCGAGCCGACTGCGCAAGTCATCGCCGCTGTGAGGGTCGAATGGATAAAGAAGATCTTGTCGGGCTTGGATTCAGACATGAGCATATTGAGTGCCATGTCACCAAGGCATCTGTATGACACGGCAAGACTGAGCGTGAAGAAACCGTTCAAGATCCAACCATATATCCAAATACTCGTCGAAGAGGAAATCTACGACAAATCACACCTACCCGCGACCTCATCCGCACCCCCAGATTCTCCTCCCAAACCTCCAACCACAATGACCACCCACACAAACGGATACGCCTCAAACGAGTCCCCAAAGACAAGCCCCTACTCCCACACCGACTGGAAAACAACTCTCCTCGCCAACCTATCCCAAAACCCATCAACCGCTGTCCACGAACTTACCCGCCTCCCCCTCGAACTCCCACACCTCGACTTCCTCACCAAGCTCCTCACCGACCGCACGCTAGAATCTCACTCCATAGACCCAACCCCCGTCATCCTATCCTACATACAACATTCCCTCCGCACAATCGAGAAAATGTCATCGCCGCCCCCAACCCTCGACACTGCCCTTGAAACCCTGTCCCCCACGACGAACGGCAACAGTGCCGGCGACAGCGATGGTGTTGTGATTATAGAATACGGAAAAGAGGCACAGAGTCGGTGTGTCAAGTTGCTTTTACTTTTTATCAAGAGTTTGATACGGAAAGGGTTGGTGGGGGTTGAGGCGCTGTATTTTGAGATTCAAGAGGTTTGTTTTAGGTATGTTTGGATTGGGGAGGTGAGGGAGTTTAGGAGGTGGGTTGGGGAGGGGGGAGGGGAGGTTGGATGAAGGTTTGGGTTCTGCTGTGCTATGTTTCAGTCTAGCCAAGGCTTTTTGTGATGTGTGTCTTGGGTTTGGAAAAGCTTGATTCCCACCCTAGTCGGCTGTTTCGGGGTTCTTTTTGGAGAAAGACATGCGGAGGTGGTTGTGGCGCTAGTTTGGGGCTACATGATTCCAAACTTTGTGGTTTCACGCCACAGCAGGATGAAACAACCATGTTGTTTTGCGATTGGGGGAGGGATCGTGGCACATTGAAGCATTGAGAAAGTTTCTTGTAGCCATTGCAGGAATCCGGATTAAACAGCGCACGAGATGTCGTAGTAAGCTGCAGAAACATGCCGAGTACAACAAACGCGTGGGTGTTTGACAAAATTCAAGCTACGATCACCATGAGCAAGGAAAGAAGTCCCGATTACATCAACATCCATCTAAGTAGAGAAAAGAAAGACCAGATCGACAAAATCACACTGTTTCAATCTTCAATTCAAACCGCCAAGATATAAACCTCGACTTGGGTTTCTGATACGATATCCATGTATCAACATTGTTTTGAACGAGAAAAAACCCCCATTCAATGCTGTATTTGCACAGCCACACCCCCCAACTAAAGTGTGGCCCAACAAACTCCATCACTATCCCAAACGACGTAAACTTTGCAACAAGGGTGTTTAGCAACGGGATGACCATCTCCTCCCTCATGTTTTGTCTGTACCCTTGAAATCCGCTGCGTGCGCATCCGGATGTGCTGCCAGCCGAAGTAAGATCAGATTGACCATTGTTTGACGAGCAAAGTGTCAGCTCGTTTTCCGCGTCTGTGCGGGCGGTTTCGAGGGATCTCTGTGGTGGCTTTGGTGGATGTGTTGTTTGGGGATTGGCGGTAGGGATGTGGCGATGCTTGGTGTGTCTTGGGGGGACGGGAGGGGGTGCATGGCGAAGGCTTGTGTGTGGGTAAGCTTTTGTGATGGGTGTGGGTTGGGGTGTAGTACTGATGGTCGATGGTCGATGGTGTATATAAGACCTTCTTGCTCGGGGGAAATAGAGATGATATCAACATCAGCTTTCTTTGCAGTTCAGGAGTATCAGAACAGTCTTCATTCTCTTCACAAGTTTGTTTTATACTTGTGTCATTGCGCCGGTCGCTTGTTCAATTGCCTTTTTTCACTCATCTTACCTGTCTCAGTCCTCTGTCACCAGTATAACTTCTTAATTCTCAGCCAAAAACAACAACAACAATCAAGATGCGTTATTCCCTCGCCTTCATCGCCGCACTCGCCACGACAATTCAAGCCCACGGCGTCATCACCGAAATCCAAGGTGCAAATGGCGTAAACATGCCCGGTCTCTCTGGTTTGTCCGCCCACCCCCATCACACAATTTCTTCATCTCCAACCAATTCAACTTTTTCCGTCATACTCCAAACTTCTTCACGATCACCCACCGCTAATACAATCCCACAGTCCAAGACGGCACACCCCGTGACTGCGCCAGCCCAGGCTGCGGCTCCGAAGCCGACACCTCCATTATCCGTACCCGTGAAATGGGCGGCAAAGCCTCAGCACTTGGTCGTACCAGTGGTGGTGGCCCTGTTGATGCTGCTGCTGCGATTGCTACGTTCATGGGCACTGGTGGTGGTGCTTCCACTGCTTCCACTGCAAAGGGTAGCACCAAGGCCGGTAAAGCCAACACCAACGCCAACGCCAACGCCAACGCGAATGCCAACACTGCCCGCGGTCTCCTCGATGCACTCACAGGCGGCGGTAAAGCCGGCGGTGCAGCAGGGGGCGCAGACGGCAGCAAGACCGCAAAAGGAACCAGTGAATCTGGTGTCGCTGCCTCCGCCGGAACAGGTGCATCATCTGGTCTACCCACTACATCGGACGATGGAACGATTAGCATGACATTTCACCAGGTTAACCAAGATGGGGCTGGGCCTGTTCGTTTGATCCCTTTTCCTAACCCTATCTCAACACGTTGTTTGTTTTGCTGTTGGAGTTTAGTTTGCTTTACTAATTGAATTTCTAGCTCACGGCGCAGATTGATGCTACGAGTGGTGGGACGGATCCCTCTGCGTTCCAGGAAGCTACTGTGATGCAGAATGTACCTGGTCTGGGTATTGGAGGGTTGAGCGGTGCTACGACCGAAGACTTTCCTGTTAAGGTAGGTTTTGCTGGTGTTGTGGTGTGGCATCCTCAATTTCGACCACGACCAACAATCACATCGACGAGAATGACCACTGACACCAAAACAGGTCCAAATGCCCGCAGGAATGACATGCTCTGGCACTGCAGGTGGCGCAACCAACGTGTGCGTTGTACGCATGCAGAACTCTGCGCTTGCGGGGCCTTTTGGCGGTTCAGCTGCATTTACGCAGAGTGCGGCGGCGAAGAAGAGGGCTGTGGAGTTTAATCTTCGCAAGAAGCGTTTCGCGAGGGGTGTTTTCGGTAAGGCGGAGTAAGAAACGACAATGAAGATACAAGAAGGGGTTTGTTGTAATTGGGAAGATGGTGGAATTGCCGTACAATCTGGAGATTGATGTTTGAAGATGAGAAGGAATGGTCTGGGTAATAGCTTGATGTGTTTAAACCTGTCGTTCACGATTTTATTGGCTGTATATAAAGACTCACCTACATACGCTCATTGAGCTTGTACTTTTGGGGAGGCATTGTAATGGATTGTTGGGCATTGCAGATTGGGTAGTATGACTTGTAAATAGTGGCATGATTCCAGTAGTCCTTCTGCTCCTTTTCCTACTTGTGCAGGTCATGGCCACTGTGGCATACATACTCGATGTTTCCGAAGTACCGAGATTAAGTATTGTTGAATCACATGTGGCAATTGCTGTATAACGATTCCTTATATTGTTATAGCCTGAACCCTCGATCAACCAGTGGACAACGGTTCGTTGTTGTTTCAGAGACGACCTAGGTCGTGAATATGATGAAAAACACATGCTCTTCATCAGTTGCAGGATTAACATCGCGGTTGTATGGTGTGATGACGTTCTTATCGATAAGATCAGATTGGAAATTGTCGCCCGTCGCGTTCGCACTTCCGCGTGGCATGGATAGCGCAATACCTGACCACATACATTCACTGTTTCATAAAGACATCTGTCTCCTCTATAGATACTCGCAACATGCCTCGTGATCCTCTCATTGGTCTTGTAGGTAAACCGTCGTCTGGCAAATCTACGACGCTGAACAGGTGCGCGATGCCCCTCCACCCCTCCTTCCTTCCCTGGACCATTGTCTGATATTGAGGTACTAGTTTAACAGATGCCACATCTAAAGTCGGTCCGTACACTATCAAGCATGTTTAGAAGCTTTCCAGGCTGATTTGGCTTCCAGGTAACTTTCCGTAAGTCATCCTGTATCAAGTGGAAGAACAACGGGTAGCGCCTGTCGCATGTCCACAAGATACTCGAACATCGACTCCCACTACAAATCTTTGGTCACAAAACTCTGACATCGAACCACTAGATTCACAACGATCGATCCTCAACGCGCAATCGGATATCTCCAAATATCATGCGCCTGCGCACGCGTCGGCGCATCCGACCGTTGCAAACCGAATTATGGCTCCTGCATCGATGGCAAGCGCTCGGTTCCCATAGAACTTCTTGATGTCGCTGGTCTCGTTCCTGGCGCACATGAAGGAAAAGGACTGGGGAACAGATTTTTGGACGATTTGCGACACGCCGATGCCCTCGTACACGTTGTCGATGTCAGCGGGACGACAGATGCCGAAGGAAAGGCAACACGCGGATACGACCCCAGTCAGGACATTGTATGGTTGCGCAGTGAAATCGTACGATGGATACAAGGCAATCTCATGGAGAAATGGGGGTCCATCAAACGGCGCCATGTCGCCGTCAAAGCAACAGCTGTGGAAACCCTGCAGAATCAATTCTCAGGGTACGGGTCCACATCGTCAGTCGTCGCGCGGTGTCTAGACAAATTGGCTCTGAAAGAGCCCCTGCAAGACTGGAGTAACGAAACGATAGAGCAAGTGGTCAACGCCTTCACAGACGAAAAATTCCCAACAGTCATTGCCTTGAATAAAATCGACCACCCTGACGCAGATAAGAACATCGCAAAGATTGCCAAGATGCAAGATCCTCAGAGTATAGTGCTCGCGAGCGCTATCTCAGAAGTCTTCCTGCGAAAACTAGCGAAACAAGGCTTTGTCAAGTACACAGAAGGTAGCGATTACGTGGACACACGCGAAGACCTGATAGAGGCTGGCGATCCGGACGGAGGCGGACTCAAGGAACTTGACGAGAAGCTAAAGCAACGTATCGAGAACCTCAAGGATATGGTACTATACCGATTTGGCAGCACAGGCGTTGTACAAGTTTTGTCTCGAGCAGCGGAATTGTTGGGACTTGTGCCAGTCTTTCCCGTACGAAATATCCATACTTTTACAAGTGGAAGTTCGAGCTCCACAGCGGCTTTTAGAGACTGTGTACTGGTAAAGAAAGGCAGTACAGTAGGAGATGTGTACAGGAAGGTCATGGGTGATGCGCCCATGGCGTATGTGGAGACGGAGGGCGGAAGGAGAGTCAGCGAGGACGATGTTGTGGTTGTAGGAAAGAATGATGTGAGTAACATACCTCACTCTGGAGGTTGCGTGTGCTAATACAATACGCAGATTTTGTCGTTCAAGGTCGGACGTGCATAGTTAGAAGCGCATGGGGAAATGAGGATCAAACGGGTGTGCATAGAATGCAGCACACAGATTATGGTCATTACTGGGTGTACTCCAGGATGTACCTTTCTGGGAGTAGAGTACGATACAATTATACCCGTCAAGATGACCACATGCTCCAATTGGCTTTCGCAAACACATCTCCCAAACATCAAGCTAATGCCACCCAAGCAACAGAACCGCACAACCTGCTTGCCTTTCAAGCAGCGGCTAATCTAGAACACTGCTTGACCCTGACAACATTCCCCTCGAGCTTACGTCGAGGTTTTGCACCCAGCTTGCCGGCAATCCATGCAGTACCCCATTACACCCAGTCTGCTAGCTAGCAATATGCTATCCAAAGCTCTGAGGATATATATGCAGTTCTCTCATTCCAGCTGTCAACTTCGTTGGGGAACCGTCTTAACCCTCCAGTTAGGTCATTGCACGACTCGGACTCAGAGACCATGGGCTATGTAAGGAAGTGGAGCAATCAAGTGCAGCTGGTGGGTATCGGGGAAATTGTTTCCCGACATCAAAGAGCCTCGTTAGCCAATACGGAAGGATCCGACTAATTGAACACTTGTTAAGTGATAGGGTACTGACGAACCACTTCGAATATGACATCACAGCTTTTGAAGTCTACAAGGACAAGAAGGGGGTTCAAAGGTCGAATCGGTTATGATCATTTCACTGAGGATAAGAAAGGGAGGGGTTGAGAAGGAGCTTGGGGAGAAGTTTAGGAAGTTCGTGTTTTGGGGCTGTGGAAAGCGAGTTTTGTAAGTTCAAGGGGGGTGCGGATGGGAGGATGAATTCTTGGTGTAGGGAGTTGGATGGGATGATGTTTTGGTTGTGAGATTGGAGGAAAGAAAGGGGTGGGTTCAGGATGATGGGGAGTTTTCTGATTGTGTTTCTTTGGTTCGATCTTATGCTTGATGCTTGTCGTTGCTGCGGTTTGTTATTCTCTTTGATGATCTCTTGAATTCAATAGACTCTTGATATGAATTTGGTGTCATTTCCAGCCCAAGCGTACAGCGCAATCGGTACCAGCCTTGTTGCCTGAGACATACTGCACATATATCCAATAGTGTCGATGTTGTGCTCTAACACATATGAGGTGAGGTGTGTCTTGCGAACAATAGCACACTGCATCGCCTACAATGAGGGCTGTGAAGGGTCTAAGAATTGCAATACGATAGATTGCTGCATCCAGGCTGCCATTGCGAGTATATTTCGATAGATGTAGCTCGCAGCTACTGCGCAGAGAAGTCCGCATGTCCAACCAGGAAGGGTGATTACTCTGCTGCCTTGCGAGAGTGACATCAGTTCACGTGCAGGCCTGACATGACGAACAATTGGGGCTCCGTGACCAAGGCGATGGGTGACGTTTGCAAGAGAGGCTGAAGGGCTGGGCGAGTGGAGCCAGGGTCCGGCTGTGTTAATCTCCCCATGGCCCGCCCAACAACAAGCTTCGCTGATATTGTCCACTGATCGCTTTGCGTTTGAACCGGGAAGTACAGACTTGTGGTATTGTTGTGGGAGCGCAATTTCACGGACTTGGTTTCGAGTGCACGTTTGCAGGCCTCTTGTTTTCCACAATCCGCAGCTCACCGACGCTGTTGATTCGCCGCTCACGCGCACGCTCGCCTGGCCGCCCGACCGCTCGCATCGCCGTCTGTCAGCGCGCGATTCCGTAGCTTCCGCTCCAGCCTGCAAGCTCCACTGCGGCAGCCCGTAACCATCGCCCACCCTCCTGCCACCCCATCGCCCAGCACACCCGCCATGTCGCAACAGTACAATGCTTATGGGGGCAACCCCTACGGCCAGAACGAGGGCAGCTACGGAGGCCAGCAGTCGAACCCATATGGCGGCACCGGCTACGGCTCCTCCAATCCCTATGGCGGCGGTGTAAGCACCCCCCGACCCCAGCCATCGCGCGGCGCACGACGCATTGTTGACTGACGAACTGCACAGTATGACGAGCAGCTCAACCCCCCACCGCAGCTGCAGCACGCCGACTCCAACTACTCGCAGCCGTCGCAGTACTCGCAGGGCGGCGCCGCCCTGAGCCAGCCCAACAGCCACGCGCAACAAACGACGCAGAACGTCCCTCACACCGACGTGCCGCTGTCCAGCCTGCACGGCAACAGCAACACCGTCGGCAACTCCTATGGCGCCCCCGAACAGCACGGCGCGCGGCCCCTCAGCCAAGAAGACTTCCTCGCGCGCGTCTCCGGCGCAAAAGAACGCATCAACCAACTCACCTCGGACATCCAAGCCATCTCCAACATCCACCAGCGCATGCTGTCCTCGCCCGACAACCGCTCCAGCACCGAGCTCGAGTCTATCGTCTCGCAGACGCAGATCCGCAACACGCAGATCAAGGATGAAATCAAGTTTTTGGAAAAGGACGCTGTGCGCGACCCCAACAACAGCCTGAAGCAGAGCCAGGTCAAGAACCTCAAGAGCACGTTCAAGAAGCAACTCGAGGATTTCCAGAGAGAGGAGGCGGATTACAGTCGGAGGTATCGCGAGGCGATTGGCCGGCAGTACAGGATCATCAACCCCGAGGCGACAGAAGAGGAGGTGCAAGAGGCGCAGAATAGCGATTGGGGTGATGAAGGAATCTTCACACAAGCTGTACGTCTACCCTAGTCCCTCATTACAACCCCCCCAAACATCAACCACAACAAACCACAAACAAACAAACTAATCTCAACAACAGCTCAAATCCAACCGATCCGGCCAAGCTTCAAGCGTCCTCGGTGCCGTCCGCGCCCGCCACAATGACATCCAACGCATTGAAAAGACAATGTCTGAACTGGCGCTCCTCTTCACCCAACTCAACGAGCAAGTCGTCTACCAAGAAGCCCAAGTCATCCAAGCCGAAGAACAAACCACTCAAGTTAAAGGCGATACGGAAAAAGCGAATGTGCAGCTCAACGAGGGAATCAAGAGTGCGAGGCGTGCGCGAAAGCTTAAGTGGTGGACGTTGTTTGTTGTAGTATTGATTCTGGCGATTATTGCGCTGGTATTGGGTATCTATTTTGGGGTGGTTAAGAAGTAGGTTGGTGTTCTCTATGTCTGTGTGGTGAATACGTTATGATGATGGTTGGTGGTGGTGGTGGCAGAGTTGCAAGGGCAGAGATGGAAAGATGGAAGAGAACAAAGGTAATAATCTTTACATTCTGACACACGCGCTATCACAGACGTCTTTGATTCAGTGAAGACGAGAGAGGACGCGAGCGTTACTCGCCTGATCTTTTCCTTTCTCTCGCGCTCTTTTCTTCTAAAGTAATAATGTATGTGTGTATATGAAAATGGAAAATGGACCCCTTTTGTGAAGACAATGACTGCGGATGTTGACTACTCTCGGTGAGATGGGTTTTCCCTGTGTACAATTGTGAGGGTAGAGAGAAAGTATATGTACGTTGGAAATGGCTATTGTGATGATGGTTGATGGTCATTGTAATACAAGTTGTCCGTGTGACCCTAGAAACGTCTACTTACGCAATGTAGAAGACCCAGTCATGTAGATACAAGACATTATGATTGGGATCTGGGAAGGATGGGATAGACTGGAGAAGAGTGGAGTGACATGACTACTCTATTTCTACACTCACTTTACCACCATCCTCCTCCCCTACCTAGGCTAAACATGTGTTTTCTTCAACCAACTGACTGGCCTGCATAAACATGCAGTGAAATTGCTTCATCTTGCGCCGATGGGAGGGATCGTCAGGGCAGGCGAGGGGTTTTCTGCAAGTGTTGTGTTTTTTTTGTTCTTGTTGCGTATGCGGTGTGGTGGAGGGCAGTAGGAGGTGTGTGTGTGTGTCTATCAGTGGAGTTGGGGATGATTACTTATGGGCTGTTGGTATGTGTTTGCGGTTGTGCCGATGAGGGTCCGGTGGGAGGGGGGGTTTTACTGTTGTGGGAAGTTGTCTTGTATGAATTTGGATTTCTTCTATTGGGTTTAGAAGGGATTAGGGTGTTGTTGTTGGGGCTAGTGTTTTGATGTGCATTTTGCTGTATTGTAGCGAGTGGTTGGAGTGGCTGAGGTGTCTTTGGGTCCGCTGCGTGTCTCGACAGAAAGGAACATGGCTTTGTATGGACTGGCTCTCGATTGGGAATGATGTCGGTATTTTTCCTCTAGACCTGCCACTACAAATAGGTAACAGCGCTTGTCGAAACAAGTCAACTGTCACGTTCACAGAATCTCAGCCAGTCAGCCATGGATTCAACGGACTCAATAGAGATGACGTAACACATCAAAAGTATAAATGGCCATTGGCCACCCACTAAGTAGACCAATTGAGCGTCTGATTAAATACGGGGAAGAGCCAATCTTAGATTGCAACGAGCTGGTGTCGTATTTTCTCGGGCCTCTAGGACCTAGGCCAAGCTAGGGAGCACCGGAGGGTAGAGCAGTACAGCACAGCACAGCACAGCCGCCCCGCGTCCACACCACATGCTGTTCCAGCGTCCGTTGCGCAACGGCTGTCCATGCGAGCATGACGATGTCGCGCAAGAGCAGACGTGGGTGATTCAGATCTGCAGAGCGTCCCACCGCGCGGGGGCAGCGATGGAGGCGGACGGGGGGTGAACGCGCGTTTCAGCAGCGGGATGATGCACGCTAAACAAGCATGCAGGAGGCTTGGCCCCACCGCTTGTCGGCGCACCGTCGGACAGCGGCCGTGGGCTGCCAACCTGCCACTCGCCTTGGTCCCCTTGGGGGCGCGGCTTGTCCAGGGGGATCGCCTGCTTGGTCGTGCTTGCATCGGGTGGGCGCCCGCTAGCAGGGGCCGAGGGCCAGCATTCCGCCACCAGTGTGCATGGCCCTCTCGCTCCAAATAAAACACGCGCGACCTCCCCCCAATCTGCTTTCCGCCTCCTCCCTAGAACCAGCCCTTTCTTGTTAATTCCTCTTTCTTCACATACACTCGTTTCACCAGGGCACACCGCCGCCCCTGCTTTTCGATACTACAGATACCCAACGACAGTCGTTTGACAACACCCGCACCGACCCTACTCTCGTCCTTCGCAGAGTAGCCTGACTGCACTTCTCAACCCCCACTGCTTCTACCCGACTAATCATCCTCACCCTCACATCATGAAGGCCGCCGCCTTCGCCGCTGCCCTCGTGGCATCCGTCACCGCGACGCCCGCCGCCACTGTCCAGAAGCGAGCCATCACACCCGTCACCGTCAAGGGAAATGGTATGTCCCGCCCCCTGCCCCCCATGGCCGCAATGCCCCTGATCCGTGACTGACCGACTCTCAGCGTTCTTTGCTGGCAACGAACGCTTCTACATCCGTGGTGTTGACTACCAGCCCGGCGGTGCTTCCGAGGCAAAGGACCCCATCGCCGATGCTGATGGCTGCAAGCGAGACATTGCCAAGTTCAAGGACCTCGGCATCAACACCGTCCGTATCTACACTGTCGACAACTCTGCCAACCACGACGAGTGCATGAAGGCCCTGGCCGATGCGGGCATCTACCTCGCGCTCGACCTGAACACTCCCAAGTACTCCATCAACCGCGCCAACCCCCAGATCTCCTACAACAAAGTCTACCTCCAGAGCATCTTCGCTACCGTCGAAATGTTCGCCAAGTACGACAACACTCTGCTCTTCTTCTCCGCCAACGAGGTCATCAACGACGACAAGACGACCAACTGCGCTCCCTACGTCAAGGCTGTCACCCGCGACATCAAGTCTTACATGAACGCTCGTGGTCTCCGAAAGATTCCTGTCGGTTACTCTGCTGCTGATGTCGAGTCCAACCGCTACGAAATGGCCGCTTACATGAACTGCGGTCCCGATGCCGCCCGCAGCGACTTCTTCGGTTTCAACGACTACTCGTGGTGCGACCCTTCGTCCTACACCATCTCCGGCTGGGACCAGAAGGTTGCCAAGTTCTCCAACTACAGCATCCCTATCTTGTAAGTCATTCGCTCTCTCCACCTCTATGCCTTCGTCTTCTGACAACCTGATAGCCTGTCTGAGTATGGCTGCAACAAGAACGACCGCAAGTTCGAGGAGGTCAAGAGCTTGTACAGCACCGACATGACCGGCGTCTACTCTGGTGGTCTCGTCTATGAATACTCCCAGGAAGACTCCAACTACGGCCTTGTCGAGATCAACGGCAACTCGGTCACCGAGCGCAGCGACTACACTGCTCTGAAGTCTGCGTTCGCCGGTACCAAGAACCCCACTGGTGACGGCGGCTACAAGTCCAACGGCTCTGCTTCCGAGTGCCCGACCAAGTCTAAAACCTGGGACGTTACGATGGCCGACGACAAGCTTCCCGCTCTTCCCGATGGTGCCAAGGAGTTCTTCCAGAAGGGTGCTGGTGACGGTCCCGGTCTTTCTGGCTCTGGATCCCAGTCGTCTGGATCTTCTTCCACCGACCTTGCCAACGCTGCTGACGGTGCCGTCACATCTGGTGCATCCAGCCCCAGCGGCGGCTCTGGCTCTGCCACCGCCTCCAAGGGCGCTGCTCCCATCGTCCGCCCTGGCGATCTCTCCTTGGCCCCTCTTGTTTGCGGTGCTGTGGTTCTGGTCTCCTCCCTTCTCGGTGGAGCTCTCGTCTTGTAAGGGTTGTGTATCTCTTGCAAGTAATGCACGCTTCGGCATCACAAAGTTGTTGGAAGAAGAATTCAGCTGGATGTAATGCAACGACCCAGTGCGGGCAACGTTTATCAGGAGACTTAGACATCATTTTCGACACCATACACTATGTTTAAAAGCATGGTTCTTTGTTTTTCACACACAACTGGAGTTGTCGGCTTGTGTAATACCATGGCTGACCTGGCGTCTTCCTCTTGTGGTGATTTTCGCTTTGTCCGTACCAAGAGTATATATGAGAAATATCAAAACATGTGAAAAAAATTGAAACTGGCTCGTCCATGGGTGTTGGTTGTGACGATGTGTATAATGTGTTATTTCACAGTCTTCGAATATCAACCATGACACAACCCTACAGAAATAGTTCGCCTGCACCCACTTCATCGTAGCTGGATAGAATACCCCCCCCCCCCTACAGCTTTTGTAGACGAACTTCTATGGGAAAGCGTCAAGAATTCACACGATTGATCAAGCTCGAGCACATGAACCCCAGTCTCACATACAGTAAGTAGCATACAATACACGTCCACCCATCTCTAACCCAACATTCGGACAAAACAGTCCTACCAAACAGAAAAACACATCTTTTCAACAAAAGACTCCAATGCTACGACTTCCACTCAAGACAAAAAACAAACAAACACAGCACCTCTCCCATTCACACTCGACTCGACACCTACTTACTTCCCCCTCTCCCAACCCCCAAAACCGCACTCGCCCCCTCCAACTCCCTCCAAACCCTATCTTCCAACTCCGTCCCACCCCCGACGCCCTTGCGCCCCACCATCTCCACCTCCCTCTCATCAACCGGCACGACCCTCTCCCCTAGGATCCCGCGCCTCCCACTCCACGCCTCCAAATCCTCCTTGACAGCCTCGACATCCCAGTCCAACGCATTGACCTCACTACTCTGAATCCCCAACTTAGGACCCTGACGTCTCACATCCTCAATAATGGTATATAGGAGAGCAAGACTATGAATCTCGCTCGCCGTACTGAGTGTGATTTTCGCCGTGCGTGTGGTGTTGCGATTCGTCGTGACAGGGGAATGCGCACTATTAATCGAACTTGAGGCCCGAGACAATTGTTCCGGAAACTGGTTTAGAAAGCTTGATATTTCCGCTGCGATGGCGGGGCCGACGCTGAGGACGAGGTTGAGACAGAGTGGGAGGATTCCCTTTGTCCAGATACTGTACATGCGCGGGGGTGTGTCAAAGGGGCCCATGCCGCCGGTGCGGCGGAAGTAGGATGTTATGTTTGCCGTGTTGAGTTGGGAGAGGACGCCGTCTACGGCCATGGTCTCTGCGAGCGCGGGGATCGAGGAGAGGCTGAGGAGGAAGAGGATGCTGAGTTCGCCGTAGACGGGGTCTTGGACGCCGTTGTGGGTGATTGTGAGTTTGTCTGCCCAGGAGAAGAGAGATGTGGCGAAGCGCGTGGTGTTGTGGTTTGCGAATAGTAGCGCGGCTTGGGATTGCCATTTGCTCATTTCCGGTATTGTGAGGATGCGCTGGAGGAGGGCGGTTAGGAGGGCGAAATCGGAAGGTGAGACGGATGATGGCTCGGCGTGGAGTTGGTTGGCTAGACTGCGGAAGCCCTTGGCGACAGTGTCGGCGAGGATCTCGAGGAGCAGCGTCGAAATAGATTCGACGTGGGTGTTGTGGCTTGCGGGAACTGTGCCGCGGAAACTCGAACGCATGTTGGTCTCTTCGGAATCGTCGTCGTCGGACACAAGGTGGAAGTGGAGAGTCAAGTAGAGAATGCGGAGCAACGAGCGGTAATAATACACGCTTTCGCTGGAGAAGACATTGTCAAAGTCTGCGGTAGTAGCGTGAATAGCGTTCCAAACCGGCGTAAGTAGTTGACGCGTCTCTGCGGATGATACTTTGGCGTCGACAAGTTTCTTCAGGAGCGCAAAGGCAAGGTCGGCGCGAATAATCATGAGTCGACCGAAGAGAGCTTCTGGAAGGTTGGATTGTGTGTTGGCCAGCATGCATTTTGTGATCACGCCGTTTAGGATCTTGACGAGACGCTCGTCTTTGCCCACAACTTGGCTCAGTTCGAGCGACAGGAGCTTCCAACCCTGGAGCAGTAGTACTTGCGACTCTACTAGTCCGAGGTTGAAGTTGGCCTTCTCCACGTCGCTAGCAATGCCGGTGCCCTCTCTGGGTCCAGACCACTTGCTGTCGAAGCTTAGTAGTTGTTGAGCCAGCTCAGGATCATAGAAGAAGGCTCTACCGAAGACCTCGGGATACAGTGTTGTCCGCTTGAGATTCGCCAGGGAGACACCAGGGTACTGCCGTTCGAGGTTCTTCTGCAAGTAGCTGTGCAGTGACGAGTTGTATGTCGGTAGATCAAGAGCACTTTCCTCCAGATACTCAAGATTGGGCACTACATCCTTGAGTACCGTGATATCTCCAACCTGCCGTGAGCTGTGGAGGTACATTGAAATGACTTCGCAAGCTAGTGATGCGAACCTGTTTTGGTATGAGCGCTCCAAAATCTCGCTGTTAGTCCGCGGGTACTTGGGCTGTTTCGACATCCACTTTAGAAAGGCGAGAAGCTTTTGGATGAGCTCTTTGCGTTCGCGAAGGTCACCCATTGCCCATGACCAGTTGTTCTGTGCTGATGAAACAAACTCGAGCATGGCTGTGTACAATGGCCAGGCTACATTGGCAGCTTCCTTCTCCGGCAGTTTAAGCGTAGAGATTGAATCAAACGCTCGTGTGAGTAGTGCCCGGTTCCTCGTACTTGTACTTGCGTCGGCCTTTGTGCGAAGCGATTCGCGTGGTGTAGTTCCAGTGAGCAGGTACAGGGAAAACCACTGTTGTTTGCAAGTCACTACCGCAGATAGTAGATTCCACACGTTTGTCTGGATGTCCACAATGCAAAGTGGCTCGTCCAGCTGAGACAACACACTTAAAAAGTTTTTCGCGGTTCGTGGTCCGAGGTGACCAAGAAGTGATGGGGGTTCTTGGTGCTCTTGCTGCTTTCGAACTGTCTGGGCAGCATCCTCATCGGCCATCTCAGAGTCTCCTGGTCCGATAACACGAACAGCACCACGGACAAGGGCCTCCAGAAGTAATACTACCTGAGACTTCCACGCATCGCTTGTTGCGTACAATCGCGCCAGAAGAGGTGTCGCTTTAAAGAGCTGCTGCTCCAGATGTGTCCAAGGCTTATTTAGCAATATAGCAATCCTGACAAGGATGTCAGAGAAGATCAGTGTAGTCCGGGTCTGCCGGGTCCATAAAGCACCTGAGCTTGTGAGCAGTGTCGTGCTATCGGGGCTGACACCAATGACCAGTGCTGACAATATGGGATTGGTTGGGAGATCGCCTTTTGAGGCGGTAGTGTATAGTTGAGTAAGGTACTCGGCGATCGGCGCGATAGATTTGGTGAGTTTGGCAGAGAGTTGTGGTGCATCATCTACACCGTACGCGAACTTCAGTATCGTGGTGAAGATTTCACAGATAGCGATGTTGATCTCTGGCCGGTGGTCGGGCTGAGAGTATTTCCAGCTCAGCGAGGTCTCGTATATGCTTGCCAATGTCCTACCGAACGTGAAGAGTACGGTACTAATGATCTTATCTGAAGTGCCGCTTTCCGAAGGCGCTGGAGCATTGAATCTGCTCAGTGCTTTCGAGGGGGTCTTGCGAGAAACAGATCGCTCCACCGCGTCCTTGACCAGTCCCTTGTAGATCCTGATGCACCCAATGAGGAAGTCATACCGACCGAGCACCATCTCTGTACCGATCAAAATGGTGGCTAGGCTTCCACTACCATCGCCCTCGAGTAAACGGCTCCTAGCTAGCCACGGCCACACTCTGTGCGGAGTGATAATGATTATGGCCTCTAGGAAGCGTGTGCACTTGACCAGGAGCTCCAATGAAGCCTCATTATTTGGCTCCTTTGCAAGATGTAACATTTCTTCCTCCAAGATGGCAAGTATGATACTCACGGTATCCCGACTGCTGTCCGGACTGATGCCCAAATTTTCTAGTAGCTCATGCGAGCAGATGCCTTCGGCTGATCGCAAGGACGAGTGTAGCAAATCTGCGAAGAATCCGACAATCTCGCCGACAATTTCACGAGGCGCAGGCAGTTGGGAGTAGCTCTCAACTGTTTGACTTGCAATCGGATAGGTGGACAGCAATTGACACAGGTAGGGCAACGTGGCGTGCTGGTGATACCATATGGCGACTTCCGGTTGTTTGCCTCCATCGAGTCTGATTCCCTCCGTTCCAGCAGCTATACTCATGTGGCCCCCGCTCTGTGCTGCACTGTTGGAGAGCAACAAGCGACGCTGACTGCCAATGTTCGATGCTGATTTTGGCATGAACAGTGGTAAGTCCTCTTTGAGCACAACCCAATCTTTGTTCTCTTCTTCACGCGTCAGGCCATAACCTCCGAAACCCTGGGGCATAGCTTGCATGAGTCGATTTGCGTTTGTGAGTTTCTCAACGAACGTCGGCATGCCATTCTGCAAAGTCTTATCACCTCGTGTAAGAACGCTACAAAATTGCAAGAAAGGCTGCGTCTCATACGGGTATCGCAAACGAGAGTAATCCAGAAGGGTCGGTCTCAGAACATCCTCGTCTTCAAGGAAGTATGAGACGACCGGATCGGATTGCTCAGAGGCGTCGGTATCGACCCAGTTGCGGAATGTCTTGTCCCCTGCCAGGATTGTACATGTGCTCACGACTAGCTCGTCACAGTAGGCAACAATGTTACTGCCGATAGTTACTCTGATCAGTTGGAGGAACAGGAGTCGAAGCCGGTCACGGGAGACGCGGTCTATATCGGTCCCAAAAGCAGGCACACCTATCTCGGTGAATTGCGCAACAGTGCCAAATACATCCAAATCGATGGTCGCTAGAGTTATCGTCTCGTATGGTGGTTTATCATTGAACAGGTCTGGGTCGTTCATTCCACGAATGGCCAAAGCACACTCTTCGAGGGCCAACTGGGTGGGCGATGGGTCTTGAGAAGTCTGGTTGAATTCGAGGAGCCGTTCACGCTCTTGTTCCTCGTCACTCGCGCGATCCGTGGCCGCAAAGGTTAAAATACCCCAAGCAAGGATGGCAGGCGTAGCAGGACTCTGTCCCAGCGTCAAGGCATGTGCAAACATGGTGGTTATGCTCTCGACGATGCCCGTGTTGAGAATGTAACATGATGGATCCCAGTGCTTGTAATCTCCGGATGAGAGGTCGTCGATGATGACGTTCAACTTCAGAATGGACAGGGATAGCAGCGAAGTCAAGACCTGGATGACGGGAATAAGAGGTGCCTGTTGGGCAGCAACAACTGGAAAGTCGCGGAAGAAGCCACGGCGCGAGAAGGCTGTGATCCAGTCTTCGATGGTAGCGGCAGGAACAAAGCCTTTGACGACCAGATCGGCGTGTACGAAGGCGAGATGTAGAAGGTGTAGCAGTTCGGTGGTCTGAGCAACGGCCCAGTACTCTGATACGGTATCCCATATGGACGCATCCACTGAGAAGTTGTGACCACTGTCCAGCAAGTCGCCTCGCTTGACCACGGCCTTTAGACATTCGTCGAGAGCTTTTGCACCAGAATTGGAAGATGGCCCGTTTTGCCTTGTAGCGATGGCCTGCCCAAGCTCTTCAATCCAGCCGGCGCACCTGGCCATGTAGTTGTTGCCATAGATTGTTTGACTGCGCAACTGTGATGCAGAGCCCCACGAGACCAGAAGTTGACTGACGCGGATTATGGAGGCGCATGTGGAGTGGTAGATGCCCAGGATGCGCAGCTGGCGCAGATGTTCGGCCTTGAGCTCGCTGCTCCGCGAAGCTAGCGGGCGAGTGAGAATGGACGAATTGGGCATGAAGGTGGATGCGCCCAGATTGGTGATGCCGGCCGCCTCTTGCACACTCAACGCCTCTTCTTCTGTGAGGCCACTCAGCAGCTGGGCGGTTGCGCGCCCCTGCCATTCCTGGACTACTATCTGTAGGGCGGCATATTCTGAGATTTGCGCCTGCTTGGAGAGCCACAGGCTGTCGCGCTTGATCTCCTCAATGTCGTAGTGTCCGTTGGGCGCGGGTGTGACGTTGATGGGAGCCGTCTTGGAGTCGAACTTGGTCTTTTCCTGCGTGGACGGGTCTGCGAAGGGCTTCCACGGCCGGCTGAGCGTCTCGACATTGTCCTGTGCGGTGAGGAAGGCGCGCAGGGCGTCGCTTCTCGAAGCGGTTTCGGGGTCGCAGAGGGCGCGGTATGCGATCTCCCAGGTGCTGAGCAGAATTAGTCGAGTGCATGGATACATCGGCCGGCAGGTAAACATACACAAGCTGCTGCTCGCCGGTGAAGCAGCGGGCCAGGTCGAGCTCGGGGGATTGGATCGGGGCCATGGTCGCGCTGCGGTGCGCTGGTGTGGGGCTGGGCTATCCAAAGGCCATAGAGGCGTCGTGTGGGCGAGGGCGTGGGCGTGGAGCGGCCGGTGGGATTGTTTGGCGTGGTTGACCACCAAAGTCGCGAACTCGCAGCCAGCACTGACAGCTTCGCGTTCAGAGACGGCCTGTGGCGTCGCTAGCGGTGGCGGGACGGCAGGGGCCAGTCCGTGGCTGTGGCTGTGGCTGCACACTGATGGACCCGACCCTCAGAGGTCAGGTCAGTGACCGGCACTTGCAAGAACCTTTAGAAGCCAGCACGCGTCTTCTGTTTGTCAGTTGGCCCAAACTATCCTCCGCGCCATGTCTTTCCCTCGCAGCAGAGTCTCGAGCGGCAGCTACGGCGCACGACGCGGTTCTTTTGGCACCCGTACCGTACAAGACATGCAGCACAAAGCGCCGATGCCAGCACCTCCGCTGCTAACTCCGCAATCTCAAACGCTCAATAAGTTCATGTACCTGAGTCACCCCGCCGTGGATGGGCAGCACGCTTCCTCCTTACCACCACGGCCACCCCACACCGTGACATTTGACATTCGCAATTCGCATAGAGCCACGTAATTGAAGCTCGCACTGCTGCCATCTTGCTGTACGCAGTCGTTGTCCATTGCAACCCTTCCAATCACGGTCGAACGTGCGCGCATTTCCACATCGGTCCGGCGCATACACACTTCCACCCAGTCTGCGAGCGCAACCACACCCAACCGCCACAATGCCTTCCCGAGAGCTAATAGACCACTCGCCCCGCCATCCCGATCCTTCTCCGCCAATACCAACCGCCTCCAATGTCATCCTCATTGACAACTATGATTCATTCACTTGGAACGTATACCAGTACCTCGTCTTCGAAGGCGCCACAGTAACCGTCTTCCGCAACGACGAGATCACTGTCGACGAGTTGATCGCGAAGAACCCCACGCAATTGGTCATTAGCCCGGGACCAGGACACCCAGAGAGAGACGCTGGCATTAGCAATGCGGCCATCCAGCACTACAGCGGCAAGATTCCCATTCTCGGAGTCTGCATGGGAGAGTGAGTCGCGATAGCACTCAGTGCATCATCGTCATAGGCTTCACTACTGACATCAATCAGACAATGCATCTTCTACAACTACGGTGGCACAGTCGACGTCACAGGGCAGGTCCTCCACGGCAAGACTTCACCCCTCAAGCATGACGGCAAGGGTGTCTTCGCAGGCGTCTCCCAGAACGTCCCAGTCACAAGGTACCACTCGCTCGCCGGTACTCACGGAACGCTTCCAGACTGCCTCGAAGTCACCGCTACCATCCCCGCCAATGAGGACACCGACGTCAAGGAGGTCATCATGGGTGTCCGTCACAAGGAGTATGTCATTGAGGGCGTACAATTCCATCCAGAGAGTATTTTGACTGAAGATGGACGTATCATGATGCGGAACTTCTTACACATGCAAGGAGGTACCTGGGCGGAGAATGAGAGGTTGTCCAAGGAGGCTGCTGCTGCGAGCAATGGCGCCACAAATGGTGTCAAAAAGGACAAGCAGACGTCGATCCTGGAAAAAATCTATGCTCACCGCAGAGCAGCCGTCGCCGAACAGAAGAAGATACCTTCGCAGAGACCCGACGACCTTCAAGCTGCATATGACCTCAACTTGGCGCCCCCCCAAATCGACTTTCCCAAACGTTTGAGGCAGTCGCCATTCCGATTGTCCCTTATGGCCGAGATCAAGCGCGCATCACCATCCAAGGGCGTGATTTCGCTGTCTGCATGCGCCCCCGCTCAAGCACGAACCTACGCAAAGGCTGGAGCAAGCACCATCTCAGTCCTAACCGAACCAGAGTGGTTCAAAGGTAGCATTGATGACCTTAAAGCAGTGCGCCAAAGCCTCTCAGGCATGCCCAACCGCCCCGCCGTTCTCCGCAAGGAATTCATCTTCGACGAATACCAAATCCTGGAAGCCCGTCTCGCCGGCGCGGACACCGTCCTTCTTATTGTCAAAATGTTGGAACAAGCGGTATTGCAAAGACTCTTTGATTACTCGCGCTCCCTCGGAATGGAACCTCTCGTCGAAGTGCAGAACGCCGACGAGACCGAAGTCGCCGTCAAGCTGGGCGCGCAAGTTATTGGTGTCAACAACCGTAATCTGGTAAACTTCGAAGTCGACATGGAGACCACAAATCGCCTCATCAACATGGTCCCCAAAGAAACCATTCTCTGCGCTCTCAGCGGTATCGCTGGACCTAAAGATGTAGAACCGTACGTCCAATCTGGCGTCGGCGCAGTCCTCGTCGGAGAGGCACTAATGCGCGCTTCAAACACTGCATCCTTCATCTCTGAACTCCTTGACGGCTCCTCTGCACAAAGTTCACCACCGAAAGACGCGTCGACACCCCCCTTGGTGAAGATATGCGGCACACGCAGCGCAGAAGCCGCAAAGAAAGCCATAGAGTCCGGCGCAGACCTCATAGGCATGATTCTCGCCCCGGGCCTCAAACGCACAGTATCTGCTTCCACCGCCCTGGCCATCTCCGAAACCGTACATCGCACCAAGAAACCCAACATTTCGAAGACATCGCTCCTGGCCGAGGTCAAAACAGCCACGGACTTTTTCGATCACGGCGCCGCAAGGCTGGTCAGTACGGATGATCGTGCACTACTCGTAGGTGTCTTCCGAAACCAAAGCCTCGAATACGTGCTTCAGCAACAACGGCTGCTCGCTCTCGACGTCGTGCAATTTCACGGCCAGGAACCGATCGAGTGGGCGAGTCTGGTTCCTGTTCCTGTGTTGCGCGCGTTTAACCCGATGGATCGTGGGATCGGGGTTAGAGGCTTCCACGCGTTGCCCCTGCTTGACGCTGGGTCTGGTGGCAGTGGACAACAGGTTGATTTGAGTGAAGTCAAGGCGGTACTGGGACGAGATGAGGGAGTTAAGATTGTGCTTGCTGGCGGATTGAATTCTGAAAATGTATCTGGGGTGTTGGAGGCGCTAGCGGAATATAGAGAGAGAGTCGTGTGTGTTGATGTTAGTAGTGGGGTTGAGGAAGGCGGAGAGCAGAGTTTGGATAAGATTGCTGCTTTTGTGAAGGCTGTGAAGGGTTAAGATGTGGATGAAGCTCATGAGATCAATACATCTGGAGAGTCAGATTGCATTCAATCATTATGGATTTGCCATTGCTCATGATTCCATTTGTTAATTCTCCGCAGGCGAATCGCGCCAGAGGATGGAGTCGTACCTGGAGAGAGACATGTGTCGTACCCACCGCCAGCCCTCAAACCATGTTTCTGCTGCCCACACCGTCGCGCCTTCCGATGTTTCTCCCTTGACCCGTCATTGCGCACACGATCATGAGACCACTGGGCTCTAAGACTATGAAAAGTATATGAACAAATAATCTCAGCCCCAAATTCGGACGCATCGCACGCGCATTTGCAAGTTTGAGATGCTTCTGACGTGCATGCCTGTTTCTCCGCAGAGCGTCCTACTACTATATCAACCCCTCCCAATCCTTCGTCTTTGTAGTCCTTCCACACTACTTGTCATAGCATCAACCGCTAGCCTTCATCATTGGCTTTGCAATAGATCTTGAACAAAGTGCCGCGATGCCTCCCAGCCAGCAACATGACCGTACAACTTACGACAACTTCACACAAGCCGACATACTACTGCACAAGCCCAAGGCAGGCTCGCAAATTTCCTCACACAGACAGCACAAGTCTTTGAGTCTCAAGACCTTGCCAACGCGTCCAAACATAGTGTCAATCTACAGTCTGCTCGCGTATGTCGCAATTTCTTTCCTTATTTTCAGTGGTGGTTCCGCAACACTGGAGCGCTACGGTGCTTCCCGTCTTCACCATGCTCAGCGCGAGCTGCAAGTATACACCAGCACCATCGATGCAGAACATCTTCTATACACTCAGATTGATGAGCTCCTCGACAGTCAGCTTGCTCGAGCCCCATTGGAGAGCTACGAACAATGTCTAGCGAGGGGTCTTCTAGTCGCCGAGCGTAAGGTATTCCAGGTCGGATTTCTCTACCCTGACATTCGGGTCCAAGTCATGGGCTGGACAGAAGACAATTGCAATCGGCTCAATCACTCGCCACAAGTTCGCAATGTACCCAAGGAGCAGCTCATCCTTACGTGGTGGGCTAAAAAAGCGCACCACTCCCGTCAATTGCTTCAAACTATGGCCAGCTTTATCACGCAAAGTGCAAAGCGAGTCTGGTGTCACACACTGGGCCGCATTCTTAGTGCAAGCTGTGACGATTCAAGCCCGTCAGCCTGTGACGAGATTGCTCTTGCATCAGGGGACTTTTCCAAATTCATGGATGAGAAGCAGCGTCACGCGGCTATGCCGTTTGGATTTGAGCTGAACTGCATAGAGGGTCAGCTATGTCGTCTAATGTATCCTGTGGTCGATTCTGCATCTTTTAAAAGGACAGTTGTCTTACCACAGACTTCATCAAAGCTACAACACAGGGTGCTTAGGCTTAGCTGGGCTGGCACATTTCTCAGGACCACTTCGACTATATGTGGCGCATTGGCAGCAAAGGTGCGCGCGCTGCGATTTTGCACCATGATCATTAACGTCCTCATATGGCTTTCGACATCGAGACCTCAACGGGGCGTCGGACTGAACGGACATGAGGAACACTTCTGGTACAATATGCAGTACAAAGAGATGAGCCTTATTCTTGGCTCCATCTTCATAGAGCAACTTGGCGTGCGAACGTTTGGTCATGGTCTGGCAGCCCATGATGAACACAAAAAATGTGAAACCGCTCGAGGTGTCTGTATGTGCGTGTTGAGCCTCACGATGCTGATTACCTTTTTCTTTCCTTCATGCCAACGAGTCCGCAGATTTTCCGCCAGCAGTCTCCTCAAAGAGCTCCGAGTGATTGCGCAGACTGCAAAACTACCGCGAACCACCAACGACGATACGAGACAATGTGAGAATAAGTCAACTACTCCGCTCAGCCTTGCGACATCTGCGTCTATGAGCGACGAGTCGGGAGACGCAATAGAAATCGACACGGACGAGGAAATGCCATAAGAGAGTCAGACACCAAGTAACGTTTCTTCAGACGATGCGTTCAGCCATGAAGCACACTTGGATACGGATCGACCTCTGGGACAGGGCCGCAAATTCCAGCCTACCGTTGAAGACTGTGATGAACAACCCGACGCGGCTATTGATAAAATTATGGCCGCCCTTACTAAGATGGAGCATGACTGGACTCGGAATGATGTCTAGTGATAGATGCAGGGTCTAGATGGGCACAAGGGAGACTTTGTTGGCGTTTCATTTGTCGCACATTCACTTTAGTATGGGGCGATGAACTATCTGAGACTAATATAGTTTGTAACGAGGTAGTGTTGCTTGTAAGACGACTGACCTGCATTGGGGGCTCTTTGCCGTTCGATTTTGTGTTAGGTGCGGGATTATGGGCAGCAATATACACTGGAGTTCTTTGGAAATCAACCATGATACTGTTTTCTTCGATCGATTTGCTGATTTAACCTGCTAGCACGGGTAAAACCACTCTCTGCAAGTATGGCAGCTCTGTGCTTGATACGAACTCGAACATTGATGTTGTGCCCATCCTGATCAACCATAGTATTTGCAAGTGAGACCACCCTTTCTTCAGAATTGATACCAATGAGCCAACGCAATGCTTCCCAGTTGTAATATACGTGCTTTTCTGCACACTCCTCCAAGAGAGTGCGTCGAAACGTGCTCGTCGCTCTCTCACCTCCAAGTGCAATCTCAACGGCCAGCACGCGCGATATTACCCTAACACCCACCCACCACCAAAGAGTGAGATATCAATGACGAAAGAGAGCTCGCAAGCAAATGGTCCTGCCTCTCGCCCCCCACAATGGTGTCTCCAGTCCCCTATATGAACCTCACGATACCCGCCTTTGTCCACTCTTTCCTCCACATGCGTGTACTCGCTACACCGACCAGGCCACTTTACTTTTTGGACATCCCAGCGAGACATACCCACCATGGCCATCCTCAGCAAACTCGTGCTCGCAACTGCCGGCACCCTCCCACACGACACTTCCCAGATCAAGAAATGGATCGAAGTCAATGGCGGGACCTACACCTCCACAGCCACAAAGCACACAACACACCTCATCGCCTCCAAAGAAGCCTACAAGAAGCCCCACCCTGCTGTCCAGCGCGCATCCGATCTCGGGATTCGAATCGTAAGCTTCGACTGGTTCGACGACAGCCTGCAAGCACGCCGCAAGCTCAGCGAAAAAAAGTATACATGGGAATCGCTCCGAAAGGAGAAGAGAAAGAGAAAGGAAGTCAAGAGGCTGGGGGAGCTAAGCGATGGTAAGAAGTTTCGAGACGGGGTAGAAAGGATCCGGAGGCTGACTGGTTCAGGTACGTCGAAGAAAGCTGGCGCAAAGAAGAAGAGGAAATCCAAGAGTTTCTTCTTTGGCGGGGAGATTGAGGTGCCGGATACGCCGTTTGTGTCTGCGGCTGAGGATTTGAAGAGGAGGAGGGGGGAGAGAGATGGTGTTGTTGAGCGTGAGTGTCAGTGTCAGAGTGCTAGTCCTACTATCAACTCTTCTGTGTCTGCCTCTACTACAACATCTCCCACATCTTCCTCTTCCTCTTCTCCCTCCAGCACATTATCAAAGACATCTGGCACATACAAATCCTCATCTACATCCCCCGCCTCTGCTCCAACACTCGCCTCCCCGACTGCAACACAGGCTAAGAAGCTCTAATGGAAAGATCTCTACCACTACTACGTCGACAGCACCGGCTTCGAGTACAAGATCGTTCTTGCACGCAGTAACCTCCTCGCCAACAGCTTCGCACGGTATCACGTCGGATTACTAGAAAGCCACTCCAAACCTCACACCTACTGCGTAATCGCACAATACACCCCTCCCACCTCCGACACCACATCAGACCCCAACCAACACACCACCATCTCCCCAGCCCTCGCCTCCCAAATCCAAAACCTCGACACCACCACTACCACCACATCCCCACCCTCTCAACACCCCACCCCCACCCCACCCACGAACCTAACCTCCCTCCTCAACCCCCCACCCACATCCCCCTCCACCACAAAACTAACCCTGGACCACGTCCCCTACCCCGCCGCCTTCCTCGCCTTCCGCCACAGCTTCCGCGACCTAACCCATCTCACCTGGGAAGAACGATTTCACCCTCGCTCTCGCGAAATCCAATCAACCCGCGCGCGTGTGTTGGGTGTAGAACCGTATATGTATAAGAAACCTTCGTTGGGGTTGCCGATGGGGTTGTTGCCGCAGGAGGGTGGGTGGGGTGTTGGGATTTGTGTTGGGGGAGGGGGAGTGGGAATGGAGTGTGTAGGTGATGCGGAGGAGGGGTATGTGAGGAATAGATTTGGATTGCCTGGGGTAGACGAGGGTCTGTGTGCTGGGGGGTTTGTAGGGGGCGAGGTGTTGAGGGAGGAGGCGGAACGGAAGAGGAGGGTGGAAAGGGAGGGGGAGGAGGCGCAGACGAGGAAGCGGGTTGAGCGACTGAAGGGGGCGAAAGCGAAGAGGGTGAATTGGAATAAACCGTTTTTCAACGGGGTTTCGGGGACGCCGCCGGAGGAGGGGAGGGAGGAGCGGGGTGCGGCGGCAGGGCAGGCGAAGGGTGCGCGTGGTGTAGGGGGTAGAGTCGGAGATGCGGAGGGTGGACGAAGTGCTCAGGATATTGTTGGGCTTGGGGCTAGGGTGCGTAGGAGGTATGGTGCTAGGCCGTTTCCTAGCCAGCGCAAGGTCTGAGAGTGAGTGTGGGCGGTACTGCAGGACGATCAGACGGATTGGGGTGGGGTTACATCGGGCGGTAATGGATGGAGTTGAAGATTTCGGGGAAGACATGGAATGGGTTTAGGTGTGAGGTTTATCGATGGCAATTGGCTGGGTTGAATGGGCTTTTTTGCAAGAAGCTGAACTAAGACTTCTTGCGTGGATTCTTCCCAATGTCCTCTATATCAGGCATAGAACCTTCCACTTCCTCAGCTTTAACGTCATTGACCGTTACTTCTACCAACTCCTTCTTCACAATCTCTTCATCACCATCAGGCGCTTCTATCGCAACAACAGCTTCCTCCTTCTTAATCTTTGTGCGCTTCGCTACAACCGCCGACGGACACAGCCCTCGATCCGCAAGTTTACAATCCCCACACTTCCTCCCAACAGGTAGACATATAGTCTGCCCAAACCCCACCAACAAATTATTAACATCATGCCATTTATCCCTCGGCAGCCATGACTCCAGCGCTGCGCGCGTCTGCTCTGGATTCTGCGTCTTATGCCAGCCCCACAAATTCGTGATGCGATGGACATGTACATCTACGCCGATTCCTTCGTCGCGACCCCATGCTGCGCTGAGGGTGAGAAAGGCCATTTTAGGACCCACGCCGGGTAAGGAGACGAGTCCCTCGAGTGTGTCGGGGATGTCAGAGTTCCACTTTTCGCGGAGGATCTCGGCGGTTTGCTTGATGTATTTTGTTTTTAGGTTGTGGAAGCCGACTTTGCAGATGAAGGCGTTCAGGGCGGAGGGTTCGAGGGCGAGGACGGATTCGAGATTTAGGCCCTGTTTTGTGTCAGCATTTGCACTGTGCGTGAGAGTCGGAAAACTTACGCCGGGCATGCCTTCTTGCATGTTTCGCATCGCTACTGCGTTGACGGTGTCTTTTGTTTGACTGCTCAGCATCAGGGCGATGAGGGTCTGAAATCGTCGGTCGCGTGGAGACTTGTTCTTCTCGGCAAGGCTTTCGCAGCCCATGGTGTCGACGGGTGCGAGGTTCTCGTTGCGCATCTCCCTCGTCAGAGCGTAAATCTCCTCCCAGTTAGACGGCGGTTCCATCTTGACGGCTCCATCCTCTGTTTTGACCTTCTTTGCCGGTTGACGACGCGCTTTCTTAGGCTTTGCCGTTACTTTTCGTGGCGATGCAATTGTCGCTATCCCGACTTCCTTGCGCTCACGCTTGACAACGGCTGGCACGTTCTGCCCCCTTTTGCGCTTCTTAGAGACTCTTCGCGCCTCACCATCTGAGTCTGAGTCCGCCGGTACCGAACTCAGTTCCGAGCCTGATTCCACATTCTCGTCATTACCTGCACTATCGCTATCTTCGGCAGTATATCGAATGGCGTGCGCTGCGATGTTGGCGGCTGTTCTGGTCTGGCGTAGTGTGCGTTGCGTTCGGCTGGCAGCAACAATGCGCGACGTGTCGCGAGAGATGCGAGAGGTCCTCATCGAAGTCGCGAGAGATCTTCCCTCAAGATACGGGCGTAGGATGAAGCCGACTATCGTCGAACGCGTAAACATGCAACAAGGGCGCGGGTCTCAGTTTCATCGTGGTGGTAATGTCGTCAGCGTCGTTGCTAGAAGAAGAGGGCCAATGAGAGCTTACCGGAACGAACGCGTTGAAACATGACCTACCTTCCCCAGATTTGGTACTGGCACCGGCCTACCCCTAGTGCCGGCAGTTCCCGACCCAAGTGACGTTCTTTGTCATATGCAGTCGTCTCAGAACATAAACTGAACAGGTGTGCTCTCCAAACTAGTTATAACATAGGTGAGAAGTCTTCTCGCTGGTTGTTAACACACACATTTGGCCTGTCCCATTATTCTCATCGCTGGCAAGGCACAAAGCACTGGTATACAGTATGCCATCATCTCATATCAACGACCTCCCCGAGGAACTCCTTGAACTGATCCTTCGCAATGCGAAGGAAATAGGGGACCCTACCAAGTTCGGCAACTCGCTATTAACCTGTCGAAAGTGGCATCGAATAGGTCTCGGCCTATATCCTGCGCTGGGTTTTGCGACAGCAGTTGTTCTTGAATCGAAGTTCCGCTGCAACCTGGTTCCAGATGACGTATCCAATCTCATACAGTATCTAGAGCTCAGATTCAACCTCGAGCTACCCTCCAGGCTTTATTTATCCTCACTGAAGAGTCTGACGATTCATGTTCAACATAAACGTAACACCAGCTTGCACACATTGCCACGAAACAGCAATCTCATTGGCTCACTGAGGGATGTGTTCTCAGTAACGGGGAGACTGACGACTTTTTCTCTACACTTTTCCGATGGCTGGGACTTTCCCAATCTGGATGTACCTGCGGTTCCACAAAGGTGGCTGGCCAGAATAGTGGGAATGCTGCCTGACTCTGTCATCGATCTTGAAGTCGACAGCGCAGGGACAGACATTTCACTCTGTCCTGAGGTCCAGACTGATGAAGAGGACCATCTTTGCTGCCAAATAAGCAAGATTCTGACGCGACTCCGCCATCTTAGATTGAGGATTGGACATGTTTGTAACACCATTCTGGGTCATGGCTTCGCCGACTTGAATGACGACACTGCGGCATCTTGCGACCAGAATATACAGGGCGATTATAAGGGAGCCGTGAAGACGCTCATATTGCAGTGGCACATGCGGTCCTTGACGATATGGCTTCCTTGGGGGTCCACTCTCGACTCCGAAACCCCTTTCTCACGTGCATGCACCGCACTCCTGGATCCCCACATACGGAATTCCACGGTGATCCTTATCATTCAGCAAACAGATCTTTACTGTCGAGAGCGCAGGACCATAACCATGCCTGGCTTACCCCTTTGCAACAAGTTTACCTGGACACCTCACACCAACGTCTCCCCTTCTATACGCCATGCGCTCCCAGACTTCCGCTTCGCGACCATTTGCGGCTATAGCGAGGTCGGCCGTCGACGTCCCAGTACGAAACGCACCATGGCCTCACGGACGGGACCCGGACGCCACTATTGCCAGGAATGCGCAATCATAAGAGATGCGCCCAAGCGTCTCTTTTTTCAATCCAGCACCTTCTCTCCACCCCCTGAGCCAGACACGACGACCTCGCACACCTATATTGCCCTTCAGACCATCGAGAACATGCTCAGCTGGTCCACGAACATGCACTCGTCTTACCGCTATCCTCTATCACAAGCCGACAAGCCAAACAAGCCATTCTGGAAGGGACCAGATCTGTGGGCATGTCAATTCCCCAACTGTGGAGTGAGGAGTAAGAGCCTTGTGCACCTGAGAGGGCATCAGATGTACAAGCATGAAGAGCATACCTCATCTGGGAGGGTAAGATGTCCGAGCACGGGGTGCGACTGGGTTGGGAGTATCAAAGACGGAGGGGTGTACGAGGTGCATCTCTTGGGACACCATCTGGGGCCGTGCCCCAAATGGTATTTACATGATTCGTAGCGGCCATAATGAGGCTCGGGTCGAGATGATCAGGACATGTACATACCTAGCTTTGCTGAATATACCTGACCCTGCCAAGGTCCATCGTACGACTGTCCTTGAGGATTTGAAATGTCAAACACAAGTACACCCCATTCAAAATCCTGCGAACATGCTCACTCACCTCCACATCGGACCGTCAGCGGTGAATTATACAACGTGCGGTGTGCAAGGGGCGATGCGCATCACGCTAGATGCATACGGGAGGACGGCACGTGGATTACACCTTGCAGCTGGCGCTGCACAACTACGTCATAGCAGCAGGGACTGTGCGACACAAGGAGGCCTCTGATCCGTGCGATGAACGGTAAATGATCCTGCGTTCCCAGATCCCAGATCGCATCGCAGTGTCAGCACTCAAACAATGTTTTGATGAGTCGCTTTGTTTTGGTGCGACAATGAAGCTGGGGGGATGTGTGCACTATGCCCTTGGGACATGACGCCGGGTTCGCTCCACAATGTTCAAGCGGGTATCGCAGTGGACACTGGGCCAGCGCTTGTTTGGCTGGCAGCGACTGGCAGCGACTGGAGGCAGCGGGCGCCGGCGCCGGGCGGTTGGCTAGCAAAAGCTGGTGGGCCGAAGTGGGTGGGCGCCAATGATGTGCGCCAAGGGCCCGACAAACGCGTAGCAGGGAATGGCATGGCATGAAACACGTCGGCGGCCAATGTCACCTATGAATCAGTGAAGCCCTTTGTGAATGCGCCGTGGATCGCATTCCATTGACCGCCCGCTCTTCACCTTCCTCTTCCGCCTACGCCTCCTCCCGCCTACCACATACTCGCGACTTTGTGCTGCTTCTGTTGCTGGAGCGATTCCATGGCCACCAAGGACCACCGGTAAAGCACAGGGGTCGCCGTCAAGCAATCACCGCCCGCCTTCACGATACAGTACAACACCCAAACGGCTGCAATCACCACGCCCGGCCACTGACAAGGCCACACGATGAGCAGCACCGCCCCGCCTTCGGCGTCGTCTACCACGCGCCCTGGCGCCGCCCAACTTCGAGAAAACCAGAGCATCGAGAATTTCGCCGCTTCCCTCTCCACCGCCGCAGTCATTTTCGGCGTGCAAATCACCATTTTCCTGATTCTCAGTGGGAACTGGAAGTTGCACAAGACAAAGAAGAGCGCAGAAAAGGATGTCCTCGAGAATGACAAGTCGACACAGCGACAGAGCTTGTTCCACAAGATCTAGTATGTGGTGCTTCTGTTCAAGGGCTAATGATAGGCTGCTAACAATCTTGTCCAGCTACTACAAGACCGCCTTCGTACCCAAGGCAAAGCGCATAGCAGCGCCCGTGACCGCAATCGAGTCGTTCAAAACCGTCTTCACCATCAGCGACCGCGAGCTCATTCGAATTGCTGGCGTCGATGGCTACCTCTTCCTGCAATACCTGCAACTCCTACTGCGCATCTTCATACCTATGGCCATCCTCATCCTGCCTATTCTGCTGCCCATCAATCATATCGGCGATGTGCCAGGCGTGGCTGGCCTCGACATGTTTGCATGGCCCAATGTCGGGGTTCCGAAGAAGGTGCGCCGCCTCTGGGCGCATCTCGTACTCGCCGTTCTAGTAGTATGCTGGGTCTGCTTCAACTTCTACCTGTCGCTACGCCAATTCGTGCGCATGAGGCAGACTGTCCTCACGATGCCTGAACATCGCATGCGCGCCTCCGCCACGACCATTCTTGTGCAGAGCATACCCAAGAAATGGCTTACAGTGCCTGCGCTGGACGCTCTCTACGATGTCTTCCCGGGCGGTATCAAGGATATCTGGATCAATCGCAACTTCGACGATTTGCAGGAAAAGGTCGCAAAGCGGACAAACATTGCGCGGGCGCTTGAGTCAGCCGAGACCAATCTGATTATTAACTGCACCAAAGCACACAAAGAGATGGAAGCAAAGGCGGCGAAGGAAGCAGGCAAAAAGAAGATTTCCAAGAAGGAGAGAAAGGCAGAGGAAGCCAGGCAGGATCATGCTGCCAATCAGCAGACTCACGATTCTGGTACTGATGCGGGTAATCCGCACGAAATCGAGGCGCAACTGCAACAGGTGCTCGAGGAAAGCTCGGGCTCTTCTTCTTCATCCTCATCTCGCTCTTCATCGCCTAGCAGGAAGAAGGGGCTCTTCCCTGTCCCTTTTCTCGGAGAAGGCATGCACGCCGTAGGAGAAGGCTTCCGCGACGTTGGTCAGGGTGTCGATCGCTTCAACAAGAAGATGCTGGGTGGTGTACGTGGTGTGTTCGCGGGGAAGCAGCACAAGGGCCATGCCCATCCCCACGACGGGAACCCACCAGCACAATTCGATGGCAGCGATGATCATGCACAAGACTCACCGATGTCCGCAGACTACCACCGCCGAGACGCTAGCAGCGACACACAGGCTCCACTAGCCGCACCTGCTAAGGAGAAGTACGGCTCCGAGGGAACTGATTCCGCACCAAACTCGCCAAAGGAGATGGAAGCACCTGCCAAGGTCGAAGAGGCGGAAGAGGCCCAGCCAAAGAAGTCTGGCTTCAAGGCTTGGCAGAAGTTGAAGGACGTCTATGTGGGAACAGCCGATTTCGCAAGTCCGAACCCATTCCGCGAGAAGGGTGAGGTTCTACCCATGGAGCTCAAGGATAGTGAGAAGGACAAGATCAAGTACGATCTTATTGGCCTTTACGATGATGCCTTCGCCGAGGACGACGAGACTGCGCTGTGGAGACAGTATATCAAGCCCAAGGATCGAGACACTATGCGTATTCCACTCTTCAACAAGTCATGGTGGCCATCGCTGCCTCTGATTGGTAAGAAGGTCGACACGATCTACTATTGCCGCAAGGAGCTGGCTCGTCTGAACATCGAGATCGCGGACGACCAAGCCCATCCAGAGCGCTTCCCCCTCATGAACTCCGCCTTCATCCAATTCAATCACCAAGTCGCGGCGCATATGGCTTGCCAGTCCGTCAGTCATCACATTCCACGGCAAATGGCGCCTCGTACCGTCGAAGTCAATCCTGCGTATGTTCTGTGGGAAAACCTGACTATGAAGTGGTGGGAACGCTATCTCCGCATGTTCGCAGTCATCGTTCTAATCATCGCGCTGGTCGTCTTCTGGGGTATTCCTGTCTCATTTACCGGTGCCTTGTCGCAGGTCCAGACCTTGACGGGAAAGCTCCCATGGCTAGCTTGGATCAATAAGCTTCCTGAATGGGCGATCAGTTTCATCCAGGGTGTGTTGCCTCCTGCTTTCCTCGCGATTCTCTTTGCCGTCCTGCCTATCCTTCTTCGCTTCCTGGCTGGCATGACTGGTACAACAACTTCTGGTGAGCGCGAGCTGCTAGTCCAGAACTTCTACTTTGCATTCGTATTTGTGCAGTTGTTCCTTGTTGTCTCCATCTCGACTGGTATCACGACTGCGATTGAGGACCTGGTCAATGATCCCATCAGTATTCCAGCTACCTTGGCGCAGAACTTGCCCAAGGCAGCCAATTACTTCTTCTCGTACATGATTCTGCAGTCGCTCAGTATCAGTTCGGGAACGCTGCTGCAGATTGGCGCGGTCGCTGTCATCGTGTTCTTGAGATTCATGGATACAACGGCGCGAGAAAAGGTGTCGAGGGTGCTGAGTCGACCTGGGATCAACTGGGGTACTATGATACCTGTTTACACCAATTTTGGTGCTATTGGTATGTTCGCTAACCACGCCTTGACTGACACTTACTAACATGGGCCAGGTATCATCTACTCTGTTGTATCACCTCTTATCTTGATAATGATGTTGATCACGTTCTGTCTCTTCTGGTTTACCTACCGCTACCAGATGATCTACGTCAGCTACGCCAAAGCTGAAACCAACGGCCTCATCTTCCCCAAAGCCGTCAACCAACTCTTCACTGGCCTCTACTTCCTTGAGCTTTGCCTCATCGGTCTGTTCTTCCTACAACGCGACACCAAGAACCAAGTTGCATGTTTCCCACAAGCCATCATCATGATCATCGTTCTCGTCTTCACAGTCCTCTACCAATTCGTTCTGAACCGCGCTTTCGGGCCCTTATTTACCTACCTCCCTATCACATTCGAAGACGAGGCTGTGCTGCGCGACGCGGAATTTCAGCGCGCACAGGCGAGCCGCTGGGAGAAGGATGAAGACGAGGACGATGAGCACGCCCCCCTCACCAGCAGCGAACAAAACGCCAAACTCACAGCAGAGGAACGCGAACTCGCTCACCTCAACGAAATGAACCGCCTCGAAGCCCGCGATCAGCGCGAAGCCTCCTACGGCCCAGAATCCTACGAACTAAACAACATGGATGACAACCGACCTATTCCCAACACCCCCTCGCGCTCATACCGAAAGTCAAACTGGGCCGAAAAATCGCAGACCAGCTTGCAAAAGCCTCGGTCCAGAAGCCACTCGCACCACACGAACCGCAGACCGTCTTCCCACGGCAACCACGCCAGAAAGGACCCCCTCGCCCTCATCACCACCACCCTCCGCAAAGGCCTCGACACCGCCGCCCGCCCCATCCACGACGCCGAAGCCGCCGCCCTCCCCTCCTCGAACCTCTTCGACGACATTGACGACGAACTCGCCGACATTGAGCCCTCTGCGCGACAAAAACTTATTAAGAGGAGTTTCCAACACCCTGCGACGCGCGCTATTCAGCCCGCGGTGTGGATCCCGCATGACGAGCTGGGTGTTGCTAAGGATGAGATTCAGCGTACAGGGCAGTACACGCGTAGGGTTTGGATTACGAGTGTAGGGGCGAGGCTGGGGGCAGATGGGACGGTAATGTTTAGGGGGTTGCCGCCGGATAGGGACCCGTTTGAGAACATTGAGGTGTAGAGTGTGAGAAGGTTGGAGAGATGGTTTCATTGTAGATGGAAGGAGAACGGGAATTTTGTTTTCAAACATTTTTTTTTGGCATTGTTTCTTTTTCTCCAAGCGAAATCATTCCTAGCATTAGCATTGCATTGCGTTGACATGCATTAACATTCTTCATACACACGAGATACACAGTAATATAAACTTTCAAAACTCTAAGATACAAATCCCATGATGAATCAAATTGTCAGACTTGGTATGTGCGGCTTTATAGCATGTCGTCTCCAAACAGGGAAAGCATGTCTTGGTCGTCTTCGAAGAGAGAAGCCATATCATCATCATCATCCCCATTCCCATCCTCCCGCACAACCGGCATCTCCTCCCACACAACCGGCATCTCCTCAAACAGCGCATCAATATCCTCCTGTGTCACTGCGCCATCTTCAAATAAGACACTGACATCCTCTTGCGTGAGTTGGGGGTGGGCTGTGGTGTCCATTGTGGTAGCAGCCTGGCTCGTGGGTTCGAGGGGGGGTGTGGGGAGAGGAGTGGGTGGAGTGTTGTTGTGTGTGTTGTGGTTGTGGTTGTGTGTGTTGTGTGTGTCATAGTCGTTGATGAAGGCGGCGAGCATGTCCTCGGCAAAATCGTCGTCTGAGTCTCTGTCTGACTCTTGCGACTGGTCTTGGGGTGGAGTGGGGAGAGTAGCGGATGTGGGGATGTGTGCGTCTGCGTCTGCGTCTGCGTCTGCATCTTCGTCATCGTCGGCGGCAAAGGCAGCCATGAGGTCCTCGGCAGACAGCTCCTCTTCCTCTCTGTGTGACTCTTGTTCTTGCTCTTGCTCCTGCTCCTGCCGCGATGCGCGTGTCCTCGTCCTCTTAGACGCAGGAGTGGCGTTATCATCAGCACCTGCCTTGCGCTTCTGTCCCGGGCCAGCGCTCCGCGCAGGCGCCTTCAACTGCCGTTTTACACGTGCAGCGCCGGCAGCATCCCCCTTAGCCTGGAGCTCTGCGTACCGCGCCTCCAGGTACTCCAGTCTCCCTGCCGCCTCTTGTTCAGCAGCTTCTTCCTTCTCCGCCGCCGCCGCAGCCTTAGCCGCATCTTCAGCAGCCTTGTCCTCGGCCTTCTTCCTCTCTCTCTCTTCCCCCGCCTCACGCGCTCTCTCCGCCCTCTGCGTTCTCACCTCCTGCGCCGCCCGTCCCGTGACCGCAATGTTCGCCACAATCTTGTCCCTCCGCCCCGTAACAATCTGCTTGCGCTGCGCAATGCTCATCCCCGCCAACATGACCTGCTCCGCCATCTCCTCCTCCAACACCTTAATCTTCTTCATAATCTTTGCAATGTGCTCTTTTTTGCGCTCCCCTTGCTTCTTAGACGCTATATTATTTTTCAAGTTACTCTGTTGCGCAATTTGCGATTGCAACTGAATTATCTTTAATTCATACTTGCATTTCTCTTGCTGTTCAAGAAAAATCGTATCATAG
The DNA here is from genome assembly GCA_010093695.1 of Plenodomus tracheiphilus IPT5. Classification (NCBI taxonomy): domain Eukaryota; kingdom Fungi; phylum Ascomycota; class Dothideomycetes; order Pleosporales; family Leptosphaeriaceae; genus Plenodomus; species Plenodomus tracheiphilus. Next base: position 675,521 of record MU006301.1, read on the forward strand.
TCTGATTCTACCTTTTCTAGTGCCGCTTGTCTCTCCGCTTCATTAGCAATATTAAGCGCGTCTTCTTTCTTTACTGAATACCCCAGCATAAGGTAGTAAATAGTGCTAAATTTTGGGCTTAGGCAAGCCATATCGTGCAGATTGGTTAATGCGTCTTCATTACTAGAAGACCAATGCTTATTACAATAGTAATTTTTTTGGGAGGGTGAAAGAGCTTGGAAGCCCTTTAGTAGCTCGTATGCTACTGGTTTGTCCAGGCTGTTGATTTGCCTGTGGAGGTAGGCAAGTCGCTCTTTCCAGGGGGTTGACGCGGGGCATTTGGGCGCGGTGCGAGGCGTCATGCTGGGGCCAGGAGCAGACACGTCGTCTCCTGGTGCGCTGCTGATGACTATAGCATTGCCGGGAGTACTTCCGGCCTTCAGGGGATTAGTAGAAGTGTATGATATAGGACCCTGGAGGCTTACAAGGTGCTGTGCTGGAGTGGGTGTGATCGACATGGTGGAGATGTTGGAACTTGTGATGTGGAATAGTGGAGATGAGTTGAATTCAGACGGGATGAAAAGCAGAGAATATGGCAAGATTGGAATTTCTTAAGTACAATTTGCGAAAAAAACACTTGTGCAGAAGAACGATATTCCTACGGTATGCAGTGTTCGCGCTGCTGGGACGCGAACCATGGTTCTCCTTCGAAACACCGTCGTTATTCTTGGAATATTTTAGACTCATGGCTTCGGACAGCGATTGGATGAGTAGCGCTATCGCTGCAGTATGCAGTTCTTCGGACTCACGATAGTCCGCCCAACGACTGAGTAGTCAGCGCTATTGTCTCAACCATGCAGCTCTTCGGACTCACAATAGCTCACCCCACGGCTCCAACCACGGTAGCCCACGCAAACCATTGTCTCAAGAAGACACCTTCCACCTATGCCAACCTCTTGTGTCTAGGCCACACCCCATGGTGACTCCAAAATCCCCTAGAGTCCAACTTGCGACCCAAGGTACTCATCTCACGCGGCAATGCCCTAACACCCTCCTCCTCCATTAGCTCACCCACCCACTTCGCAAACTGCTGCGCAACCGCCGCCGCCTCCAGTCCATCCGTCTCAGCCATGGCACTAAAACTCATGATGAGATCGTACCAATCATACACCCTCAGATCCGCAATGATCCATCTTTTCCCGGGAGTAAACCCGCGATGCGTAGCAAGAATAGCACGCGCTACATCCTCACCATGCACGAAGTGCACCGCGCCCCGCTTCCTCACATCATCCTTGCTCTTCCCCAGACGCGGGAGCCAGGTTCTCGGTACGCGTGTGCCGCCGTAGAGGCCAGATAGATTGAGCACGCACCCGTGGAGTTGCAGTAGCTCGTCTTCTGCTATGGCACGGGGGTGGGTTCTATCGTATGGTGCGTCATCGGTGCTCCAGTCGTGCGGGAGCTGGTTGAATATTTCGGTAGAGCCGAGCTGGATCCAATTGTTGTGCGCGCCGTGGATGGAGCGGTAGAGGCCGATGATTGTTTTGGATTGCGTGGGGCCGGTTAGTGGGAAGGTCACGACAATGGTTTTTGCGGTGGGCAGCGGCTTGTAGGGCTCTGCGGACCCGGAGTCTGGGTCAAATTTAAATGGTATCGTACCATCTCTGCCTGTGGTTGTCGTGGCTGCATATGGGATTTTCTCTCGTTCGAGCTCGGGGATTAGAAACGTGGATGTCCAGCCCGCGCCTAGGATCAACAGATCGACCTCCTTCATGTGTTCACGCAGCATTGCGGTTTTCGTTGTGTGTATGGAAACTGTATGTTGCAGACTAGCTGTGGATATGAGGCTGATAATATAAAGTTGGAGGACTTTGGGGGTTTGTTTAGAGTAGGCGCGAAGTTGTTTGGTGTACCGGAGCGAGTCGTGACGTTGTGGCCGACAAGCTCCGCCGGCCCACTTTGGGTTAGCGCATTTCCTTAACGGGCACGACATCTCATGGTGATAATCATAGGCACCATACACACAGGATAGAATTCACAATATCTTGTCAAGGCCCTCATCTTACTCGTATCTGCCCGAGTCTTTGTCGAGATGAATTACTTGTTGGTGATTTTGTTCAAGTTTTTTGGATTCTTGGTTCAAGTTCACTAGTTGCAGTAGTTTGGGACGCCGTTTTCTGTATGCTGTAGGAATACTCAGTCCCTGCATATCCATATTTTAGCTGCAGGTTGATATTTTAGCTCCAAGTTGATATGTTAGTTGCAAGTTGATATTTTAGCTGCAAATTGATACCATATCTTAGCTCTATATTGTTATTTTAGTTGCAAGTTGATATTTTAGCTCCATGTTGTTATTTTAGTTGCAAGTTGGTATTTTAGCTCCATATTGGAAAGGATACTCCGCATACTCACCACCAAGTCCGAAAAGACTTTGGCTCCAGTTTGATCGATAGTCGGTGCGTCGAACCGCACTTTGAAAACCAATAACTCTACAGTTCCAATGCATACCTGTGAAGTGGCTCATGTGTTTGTTAGCAAAATATCTATGAGATATTCTATAGTCTGGATGTGTAAACTGTATAAAACCGCACACTCCCATGCCCAATCTATCTGCCAGTCACACTCCAACACTCTCAGAAACACAACACTTCACACAACACAACCGTATGTACACTACACTCACATTCCAATACACACTCCTAACTATCTCATAGAACCACAATGGACTCCACACCACTATCAACCCGGCTCCAGACACTACCCCGTCTAAGTTATGGCATTTATGCCATGACCACCGAAGAAGAGGTGCGCATCATCCGCGGCCTCCCTCGCACCACCGTGCGACCCCAAGACATGAAACTCTGGCCCCCAGTGCGAGGGTGGCTCCAGGCCAAAGTCCGTCCCCACCTCGTCGCCATAGACGAGAACCTGCGGAAGTCCATGGAGGAATCGCCGGGGGGGTACCGTGAGCACATGGCCCGGCACAAGAATGAAACCCGCCGGATCCTGAGCGGGTATTGGGATGCGGTCAAGATCCGCATCCAGTGGCAGCAGGACAAGGTCGCAGAGGCCGAACGGAAGCGATGTTCCGAGGCTATGGAGGGGGACCGCAAGAGGCGCTTGGAGGCAGTGGATGCGCTTCCGAGTCGGGTTTTTGTGGGGCCCGGGGTTAGGTTCTGCGATGTCTGGTATCCGGAAGGCCTAAGGGACCCTGGGGCGCTTTTGAGGCGGAATCGGTTCTCAGCGGAGGAACTGGACGAGTTGGATCGTCGGACTACGCTGGCGTTGTTTCCGTAAGTACCTAAAATCACCCTTTTGGTTCTAGACTAACCTCATTTTACAGGGGCTTGTAGGTAAGGGGGGGGGGTGGTAGTTCGGCAAGGGTACTGGCGTTTTTGGCTTCCTAGTGTCTGTAGTTCTTCATACGCAAATAATACTTGTTATTTCCTGACATTCTCATGTGCAACTATACGTGCCATACTGATGTGATCGTGTCTGAGGTTTCGAATCTGGATATGCACCAAGCCATTCCTAGACCTGCGACAATGCAGTGATGCTCCTGTCACGCGTCAATCAGTGCTTTTCCAACCACTGATACACTCGGTCTGCAATTTCAAGGTTGTTCTTCTCCATAAAGAACATGTGCCCGTTACCATGGATGCCCTCCTTGCCAAGATCCACAAACTCTACATCGACTCCGGCTTGCTCCAAAAACTTCACGGTGCAGTAATCGTATTGCGCATGATAGGAAGCTTCTCCCGTAATAACGAGTTCTGGGATCTTGCCCAGATTCGTCAACTGCTTTGCAGGCGGCATTTGCATGATGCACTCATTGTGATCATCGTCGACTGGCGGCTCAATAGTTGTCGTGATGTTCTCACCATTCTTACCCGCGGATGGTTCGTATGCGATCGGGAGGTCGGTAAGGCCAAAAGCCCACGCTGGGTCACTTCCAAATGGTGGCCGGAGCGTGAACGGCGGTCCAGACGGCTCGAGTTGGATAATACCCTTGACAAGGTCTGGTCGCATGTCTCCCACCCTCCAGCCTACCTCATCGTTAATCTCTTCAAGCGTGTCGAGAAGTGTTTGGTCGAACATACCATATGCACCAGCCTGCGAGTGACTAATAATGTAACAATCACCTACGAGGTCTACTAGAGCAGCGTATGCCTGTGCATTTTGTTCTTCGCCAATAAATCGGTCAGTTTGAAACTCCACTTGGCTCCTGTAGAAAGATTCAAAAGTTGGATCGCCGACACGGCCCGTGCCGGGCCATTGCGTGTGCAGTTTCGCCTGCGGCCACTGATCACCGTTGTTTGCTACGTCAGTGAAGATATCGGAGACAACATCTGGAGATCCAACCCATCCAATCGTGCCCTGCCCGGGGTACCAGAAGGAGCGACCGCGCGCAGGCTGGTCTGAGAGGTAGACCGTGTGGCCTTTGGAGATGAAATAGGCTGCCCATCCTGGCCGTCCATCTGGGGTATCAAGGAAATTAACGCCGGTCTGAGCCATGCCGGCGATGAATAAAATGGGCAGTGGTGAGTCCGCTGGGGCTGGGTTCGGAGAAAGCTTCTCGACGTAAATCTGCCCTATGATAGCCGTGGAAGTGGAATTGGTTGCAGCGTCCTGTTTGCAATTATCAGAGGTGCCTAAGTCTCGTGTATATTGAAAATTACTGTGAAGTTCACATAATTGCCACCAGCATAGAAAACCTGACGCTTTGGGACAATATCCTGTAGCCGAGAACTGTTGCTATGCGCATCGCCTTGTAGAAAACCGAACTGCGTCAAATATGCTATAGAGGTGACGGTGCGAAAGCTGAACATGGTGAATAAGTCTTGGACTTCTTGCAAAGATTCTGAAAAGGAGTTGTTGGCAAGACAATGCACAGAATACCAGCTTCAATGTGCAGAAGAGTGACGATGGCGGGCCTTAAGACACGTGACACAAGCTCCACACACCAGATGTGCACTGGCGGCTGCGACAGTAACGGCCCGCATCTCGAAGGTAGATCCGGGCTCGATGATGTTAGAAGGCCATTTCTAGTTATATTCCTACCCGTTCAGAGCAACTCAAGCTACACGGGCACGACCTCAAGGAGACCTCCCACACATCAGTCATCAATCGGTTCAAGATCAGATCAGCTCAGCTCAGCTGTAGGTACCATAGGTCTGGAGGCGGAAGAACCTGATGTTTTGGCTGCTGTGCATGTGCATGCGAAGGAGGTTGCTCACTTCCAATTCGAGTAGCGCTTAACAAGACGGCTTCCGCGCAACTGGCTTGGCAACCGGACATGCTTGGCGTAGGCTACCAACACCACCTGGGCATCGAGCTCGTGTTCCGTGAGCATCCGTTTCTCCATGAAATACAGTGCCGCGCTCACAACAGTATCGAAGGTTCTCCAAAAGAGATTGTTATGGAAGTGAACCCCTGGCTATATGGCCTTTTACTTGCGCATACCATATCTCCTACCAGTACGAGTAGCGGTACCATCGGCGGCGCATCATCCCCGTCCTCTTCATCCTCGCTGGGGCCAGGTGCGATAGCCGGTATAGTAATAGACAGCGTAGCTATACTCGCGATCGTCATCTTTGCGACATATTTCCTCGCCAGGAGACGCAAGCCGAGGAGTCCCCCGCCCCATGAACTCCATAGTCAGCATAATCCGAAACTGTACGAGAAGGATGTGTATCCTGCCGAGTTAGAGAATAGACAGATTGGGAACAAAGTGGCGGAGTTGCCTGTAGTACAGTCTCCTTGAGTCTCGACATGATTGAATGCCCTTCAAAGTATAGTGCACAGGTCGCTTGTTCAACGGTGGATCCCGAACGTTCTGGTTGTGTTACCTGATTAGCGTGTGGGGTTTAATGGAGTTCGGTGTGGAGCAGCATCCCCACTCATGTATTCATTGGATGTGTCTTTGACATGTGTCGTTCAATGCTGAGATTCACTACGTGATCTCAAGGAAAGTCATCTCGAGCTTGTTCTTCAGTGATACAACATCATGAATGATCGATTGAAAACATGTTTCGATTCGGAATGGAAAACCTGTCAAGACCTTAATATTTTGCCCAACATCCAATGTGCAAATTGTAATGCCGGCATGATCATTGCGGCGACGACTCGTGAAACTCCATCATGTAATTTCCACAAGACAGTTTCTTGAAGTTGATCCACGTCGAGTGCTCTTGCTTGGTCCATTTGGTCCTCGACTTGCTTCTTCAGTCTTGCAGCTTTGCCGGGCAATTCAAGGCCCAGACCCAAATACAGCGCGACGATGATATATTCCATGATGACTTGCCTGCAGCAGGGTTAGTGAACAAAGAACACAGACCTAATCAAGCAAGACTGTCTACAATATCGACCCGAGTAGTGCTGAGAAAGGATGTTTTTTAATATACGTACATGCATAGTTGTATGGTCACGTCACCACTGATGACGTTGAACTTCATATTCTCCCAGGTCTCCTCTCCACCCCAATTCTCGAATGCGAAACACATCATATAAACAACGTCGACAACGAAGAACGGTAGACTGAGGACCACCGTAGTGAGGATCTTGACTTCGTCCGTGTCGGCAAGATAAAGTCGTGCGGAGATGACGATTGTCGACCAAATGAGGACAATGAAACATGCAACGTAGAGCGCAATACCAGCCTTGGTGGCTTCCGTGGCGGCGAAAGTTGGTCCATCGCGGGAATCTGGGTCAATGCCACCCGCGACAATGAGGACGAAAGAGATGACCAGCGGTATGTGCACCATAAGCAGGATCCATTGCATCCGGCGCCCTTTGGGCCTGGTAGTTGTGTTGAGCAGACTAGTTGTCGCCATGAACAACGGCGTCAGTCCCATAGTCGTGAGGATGGCAACACCGCTTTCAATACTCGTATTGGAGCTACTTCCTATGGGATACATTGTTGTGGCGGCCAAATCCAGCGAGACCTGCGTCAGCCGACATATTCCTAACAGCGTGAGCCAGATCCATGGCGCGCTCCGGCCCAGTCCCTGGCGGAAAATCAACCAGAGCGAGATGCAGGTATAGATGAAGAAAAAGATGAGGGTGATGATATTGACAACGGCCGGATACCTAAGCGCGACCGCCATTGATGGCGAGACATTGAGGGAGCTGAGCGAGCTGTGGGAGGCAAAGGAGTCGTGATGTTGTCTGGGTCTGGGCGGAAGGCCCGAGCGGGCTTAGATGCATCGACCCGCTCTTGGCTCACGTATCGGAACCTTCACCATCGATCAACACGCTCCTGCGCCCTCGGGCTTCGTCGTTAGCGTTCGGAGGGCATCGTATTCTCGCCAGGGCAGAGCAACATGATGGGATAATACGACAACCTACGACGACCGCGCAACCTCCTCAAGAATTGCAGAATCCACCCATGAGGTCATCGGCCTGTCCGGGATTGATTCGACGATTTGCGCAAACTTTGCCACATAAAGGGCTGTGCTTGGAATTCGCACCAATACCGGACCCGTTCAGAACCCGCCCTCCGGGTGATTATCTGTGCATGGTGTCTTTGCGGGGAATTAGAAGGGCGCCCATATAACTGGAGCGCAATCCTCATGTCCTATTCTCAGGTCATACAGACATCTACTCTCGCGATCTGAGCAGAAGTTCGAAATTTGAAACAAACCTTGATGCATTGCAATGGTAAACTAGACCTCGGAGCTGCATGTCCTCTAGTAAGCTTCATCGCTGTTGAAACAAAGGCGTGAGAAGTCGAACGCTCGCACTTGCACTTGACGTTTGGCAGACTGCCATTTTTGTCGTAATCTGCCCCTCTAATTCTTCAAAAATCGGCCATCTTAAAACTTCGATGTGTTTATGACCACCCTTTCCCCTTGACTGACAAGGACGACCATCGTCTTGTTGGCAGGATTTTTCAAGATCGAGTCGTGAGTACCCCAGTAACTGCGCTATGCTTCATCGAGCTAGCGCTGATCCCGTCCAGATGTCACGACCCGAGCGACATCTGAGACACTCACATCCAGTCTACTGCTGTCGAACTTCAGCCTCATTGCCAGCGTGCATCGCTATGTCTTTGAAGCCGATTACCGAAACTCTCCAATCACCAATCATGGCCCCAGGACTACAGCAAATCGCCTGCAAGTCTTGGGCTGACCCTCAGTTGCGACGCCCCATCTGCGAGGCAGTCACTCATTCATCTTAGCCAACCTTTGAGGCTTCCCATCCCGGTAATCTGAGCTTGTTGCCTTGTACGTTCGAGATTCTAGTGTTCACCTGTGACGCTACGTTGCATGCAAGGTCAAGCGCTGCTCATGTCGGGATGTCGCTGCTGTTGTGCCAATGTATCTCGGGAAGTAGTGTTCACCACAATATGCAACGCCTGCAAGCGTGGTAGTAGGACCTTGAGCCTAACCATGGCTGCACGCATAGTCTGCTTGCAGCATGTCTATGACCTATCTATCTAACTAAAGCGACACATCATGGGTAATGCTCCCAGTCTCCCGCAGCCACCACTGCCCATTTTCACACTTCATCTTCACGATCTCGAGGACGGGATAGTCCACCCCGGTGACAAAATCAGCGGCCACATCTTACTGATACCGATTAAGCCTCTGAATCCGTTTGGCCTCGATGTTTCATTTTTTGGAAACTCATTCGTTTGGCACCGCATGGATACGAGCACGAACAACACCACAGACTATTTCCACTATCGAGACCATGCACCCTTGTTCGAGGTCAACCGAAATCTCTTGCCAGTCGAGAGACCAGGAGTTAGGAACCTATCAGGATACACGGTACCCGGTCAGAGGTATACGTTTCCGTTCGAGTTCCAGGTTCCTCCCCATACCACGAACTACAGGTTGCAGCACTACAAATACTCTGGCAGTCAGCGGTGGCACGTCAATCCGCATACATTACCGCCCTCGTTTCTTCACACAACCAGAGGTGGTACCAGCACGGACCCAAATTACGCAAAGGTTGAGTATTGTATCAAGGCAAGGTTGTGGTGCCCAGAAGTCGATGCCGTGAAAGGGGAGGAGAAGGTAGAATTGACCGCTGAAGTACCCATACAATTCCAACCACTCAATCCGCATCTCCGGGAAATACGATCCTCCCCACGTCACATGGTTCGCCTCCCAAAAACCCTCACACTACAAAGTTCCATCTTAAGCGGTAATTCACCATCCACGATCAGTTTCCGCCAAAGCATACGCGACCGCTTCTTCTCCGACACTCCCAATGTCACCTTCGAACTCATAGTCTCCATTCCCGACCTCCTCCTCCACGGCTCCGAGTTCCAATTACGGACCTCGTTCGACGTGCTCTCCAAAACCGAGAACGTATCCCACATCCCCGCCATCACATTCCGCATCCTCAAACTCAGACTCATCGACTATACGTTCGTTCGCGCTCCCCGCGACCTTGACGCTACATCTGACCTCGATGGCCACCACCGCATCAACAATGCCATCTCCATGCCTGATCCCAATACCCCGTACACCAGGAAGTCTTCGCAACGCGAGGATATCACACGCCGCAAGACCCATCTTAACGCCCTCCCTGAATCTGTGACTGTGGAGCTAGAAGAGGTACCGGGGTACGAGGACGCGGATCGCATGGAGCAGGCGCAGAATTGTGAGGCGTGGTTTACGGCCAGAGTGCCAGGGAATACAACGCCTAGTTTCAAGAGTTTTGCAATTTCAAGGAGGTATGGTGTCAAAGTTAAGGTTGGAGTTGGGTTGGGTGGAAAAGGGTTTGAGTTTGGTGGGGAGACGGAGGTTAGGGGGTTGGGGGGTGAGGTGTAGACTAGTGTGACGGTGTCTGGTGCTTGGATACTGGGTAGCAAGGAAGTTCTGAATAATATGGTGTTGGGGTCTTTGGATATGTGGTTTTCGTATCAATGCTCGAAGTTTGAGAGTAGATCACTGATGATGCTAACGTTCATCGTAATAACGTAGTAATTCAAGGGTATCATAAACAAACGCCAAAATTTCCCAGTCCACATCATTGCAATCATGATCAAGGGCTTACCAACTTGCAAGCACCCTCTCAACTTTACCCTTCCTCTCCTCCAATCCGCCCATATCAATATCTCCATCCTCCTCCTCTGCCGTAGCAGGGACCTGCACGTTACCGAACCGCTCCCCCACCCGCCCCGCGACTCTAATCGCCAATGTCCTCATTTTAGCCAACTCCGGCGCAAGCGGTGCATCCTTCCACACCAAATTCGGTTGTATATTCTCTTTCGGCTGACGATATGGTTCCAGCAGCGTCAACAGCGTGCGATACATCGTCAAGCGATTCTGCAATGTCTGTCTCTGTGCAGAGAGATCTTGCAGCCGTGTGAGAGACGCGAGGTAATCGTCTTGGGAAATTTCCGCAGTAGAGGAGGAGGATGGTGGGAATGCAGCGGGTAGTTTGGCAATGTTGGTGTCGAGTGTGAGATCGTCTGATTGGTAGAGTGTTTTTGCTTCTTCGTCTGCGTCGAGGTCGGGGTCTGTTTCTTCGTCGTCTTCGTCGGATTGGGTAGACCGGGCGCCGGCTTCCCAGTATAAGATGTCGATTTGTTCGACGACGTGTTCGATCATTTGGCGGGAGTAGACTTTGCGGGAGTGTTGTTTTAGGTTGCGGTTCACTATGCATGTTAGAAGTGAAATTGTAGCATGGGTGTAGGAGTCTGTAGGATTGACGTACCTTTGTCTATAACGCCCTTGAGTACACTGAGCTCAATGCCATTGTCGTTGGCGATGCGTAGCAGGCGTTCCGACGGCGTGATTCCACGCGATAAAAAGTGTTTTCGTGATTGTATGAAGAGCTGCTTTTGCTCGACGACTGTGCCTTGTTTCGACATTGTGGATGGGACGCGTCGATGTCGATTAAAGACGTTGGGTGCCAGTTGCGGGCAAGTTTGGGGTTGTGGTCGCTGGGTTTCGCGACTGCGGGGCGCGACGCGTCGTGCACGTGACGGGGAGCCCTCACGTAAGCTGGGGCGGTATCTCATACCAAGTATCACTCTTGTGTTCCAGTGACCCAACCACACGGCATTGGGGGCGATGAACAATCTGGTACGACAGAATTCATTTTCAATTATCTTTGTGTCTATGTTGATATTAACGCGAATGATTTTTCAAGTCGACTTCTACTTTGTTAACACCACGCACAGCCATGTAATACAAACTGTACTGACTAATGGTAATATTGGCCTCCTCGACCCTTAAACTCTTTCTTCGTCTGTGTTACTCGGCGGAGACACCGACCATTTCTTGTTACACATGGCACTGCCTGTCTGTTGGACAAACACTGACCGATGATATGATGTGATATGAAGATGGAATGCCTTCCCAGTGCAGTGTTAACTTGATTAGGGCCTTATTGAAGCATCCGCGCTGAGAGTCGCTCATCAGACACTTTTTTATATCGCCCCTCCGGCCACCCAAGGTTTGCAATGTTGATCGATTAAAGTCTTCACTACGATGCATTGGCGACGAGCGATGACCATCCCTACCACATTGGCCAGCGAAGCGACACTGAAGGTGGATTTGGCAGCCATTCTAGCTCAAGTTCCCAGAGCTTACAGCAGGCCGCAAGCTTAGTACCAGGCCCAATTGAATCTATTGAAGCATACGCAGATGTCATCGTTTTCGTCGAACAGGAAAGTTTCTTAACCTCGAATAAAATACAAGAACGCATCGAAACGCGTAATGCGGTAGTTATCAATTCTTGAGCAGATAAAATACAGGCTTCAACAACACCAACTATTGGTTGGCAGACCACTGTTCTGCTTGTTGGATTTTACGTAACAGGTATTTAGCACATCAAGGTGGAAAGACGAAAGCTGAAACTGCTAGCTACTGTCGTCGCGATCTCACACTTCGTAATGATGCGATGCCTAGAAGGGATGCCAACGGATGATAAACGCTACCTCGCGTAGCCATATGTCACCTCTCTTTCACTGCTCCTTGTCGCCATCTTCAAGGTCAGCCTTTCCGGATCACTGGCAATCGCGTTCGCTCAGCACATGTGGTACATACGGAGACGTAAGGCTCTTCAGGTATCATCGATCGAGTCTCTGCATGGTGTTCGCTGAGATTCGTTTCTCCTCCGAAAATGTCGTGTGTTCCTTACTACGCCACTTTTGTATCTCGTAGCAACAGTCATGTGGTTATTGGCAGTGATTATTCTTTTTCCGTCATCTGCTCTGGCTATCGATATGCAAAGTTTCGAAAGTCATGAGTCAAAGTTGGTGCCTATCTTTGATTCGGCTCCTGGACACAATGTCGAAAACACAGACCATTCGGAATTGTATGCTATTGACACATCATCTCTCAGCTCATGGTATCTAACCCGTAAAGGAGTGGAGCTTATGGGGTCAATGCGCCTCTGGTGAACGCACTCCGATGCTGACCGCGCCAGGGGTCCTGATGGCACAATGATCGATATAACTCGGTTGGTGCACCCCAACTAATCATATCCCAAGCTGACGGGAGCAAAGAGAGCCCTATGAGATATATATGTATTACTTGTCAATTGAATTCTATCCCATGTTTCGTCTTGTTCTAACGTTGCACAGGAACTCCAAAGTAAAGCCTTCATGATTGACAGGAACCCTCCTCGCAGCAGAAGCTATACCAGAAACTCAGTCGCCTTGTGGTCCAAACTGCGAGTACAGTTTGCAAGACACTTTCGCCAAGACCGTTGCACACTCCTCGAAATGGGATCCAACCAGTACAGATGCTGTATGGGATGCAGTCAGTGAACAGAACTTGAACTGCCTGAATTCTTTCGCCATTTTAGACACTATCGCGAGGAGCTTGGCAGGTGCATGTTCACAGATTCCTATTCCAAACCCCAAAAAGGACATTATCTATATACTCTCCAACGGTTCGATACAGCAAATTTTCGGCCTTGAGCCTATGTTTACGCCAACGTTACTTAATTACGGCACTAACCCACGGCATGCACGCAAAATGGAAATCAGTAAGTACTCACCTGATTTATTCACGCATGCTTAGCCACTCCAGATGACCAATGCGACTGCAGGACCAACAAACGGGACAATGATCCGAGATTCGGCCTTCAACACAAACCGTGCCAATTCGACAAGCAACGATCCGAGATTCGTGATCACAAAAGCGACACTCAATACTATCGTCGCAAACGTTACTACCGCGGCCATGCTCACCATGTAACCCCTCTCCTTTTGGAACACCACCGTCATCGCCAACGTCACCACCTACCGTAACGTGTACTCCTTCTCTCGCTCATTGAACTTGATTCTGCCTTGATCACCCTCGCTGGCTTTCAGCTTACCGTTTCTCGTCATCGGGTATGTGTCGCTGCATCGTAATGGTGTCGCAGCACTCAGCGACAGCTTCCTTCAGTCGCTCACGACGATCACGCGGAGTGTAGAGCTGGATTGCGTTGCTAAGCCCTGCGCGTTAGGGGGCGATGAGATGGCGACCAAGGAGTTGAAGCAGACGCGTATCATGTTTGGTGAACTTGTCGATCAGCGTGGAGAGAGTACAGGGTCGAGAACGGGCTTCGGCTTGGAAGACGAAATAGTGCCGGTTGTGAGACGCAGGAGAGCATGAATGGTTTTTTGGGTGACTGGCAACGGATGTCAGATCATGTACCTAGCGAGGAACCCAGGGTGCTACATTCTCGGTATGCCATTGTGACAGGTGTTTGTCGTAGTGTCTGATCTTTATTTTAGCATGATCAGTCGCACGCCGAGTCTTTGGTCACCACACACCACAAACCACAACACGTCCCTCTTCTGCATTCTACATATATCTAGGCCGTACGTTCCATTGGATGCTTAAATGACTGGCAGCTGGTATGCAACTGCGACACACGATACAAAGTTAGCCCTGGCAGGCTGACATAATCTCATATTGCCCGAATAGGAAACTTCGCTTCAGCATCGATTACAGTTGCCCCTGATGTTCAAGGCGCCCCCGCTTAACCTTATGCATCTTGATGTGTAATCGCGCGCACGCTTCCTCAGGACTGACAGCCCGCCGTCCCACTGTTAGGACAAACCTTCTCCACGATGCGACTGTTTAGTACGCGCCGTCCCGCTCCGCACACGCACTGTATCGTACAGGGACTTTTTCTTGACTGTAGGACTTACAGAGAAAGTACTGTATTCATTTAGGGAGAGCACTGTACACGTAGCGATCTTACTGTATCGAATTCTGGCATTTACACGTGCGCTGTGGCGCATGGGAATGAGTTTGCGATCTGGGCGTGTGAGAGAGATGGCAATCTCGACCCCTGAACCCGACCGCGACCGCGACCGCGACGCGACATCCTTGCCAACCGAGCTACCAGCACCACTGAAGAGACGCGCAAGAAACACCG
>MU006302.1:0-89508 GCA_010093695.1 Plenodomus tracheiphilus IPT5
CCTAACCCTAACCCTAACCCTAACCCTAACCCTAACCCTAACCCTAACCCTAACCCTAACCCTAACCCTAACCCTAACCCTAACCCTAACCCTAATGAAGTTTAGAGGGGTCTTGGCAAAGCCTAGCCACTTGTACGTGCCAGCCACTCGTACGTGAAGTACGTTAAGTAAGAGGGTACGTAGTAATAGAGGCAAGATAACCTAAAGACGCTGTAAAGATTGCTACAAGGTTAGACACAACGCGCGCACGTGTAAGAATAAGATAAAGTAGCTATAGAATAGTATTTTAGTACTATGCAGAGCTAAAGTGTGCTATATTAGGCTAAAATAAGGTAGTGTTTTTGTAGGATCTTGGCAGAGTGTCCGACTCGCCCGTGAGGTACGTTATACTAGACCTATAGTTAGGAATAAGACTATTCTGTTATTTAACCCTGCGCGTACTCCTATTTACCTTTGAGCAGGTCAGGCACCTTTTGGATACCTTAACGCCTGAGTCGTTACACTCACTGCTGATAAGAAAAAAACCCAGAGAGGCTATGCCCGCATCAGCACTACTTAAAGCACTTACTCCGCACGGCCTCCCTAACAAGTATCATGCAGAATCAGCCCTGGCGTTATCTGCAGCGCGCCTGACGCGAGTCTTTATCCAGAGCTTATAGGATCCCATTCCTCATCAAACACCCACACAGCCTTGAAATCCTGTTATTCTAGCATGGCCGACCCCTGTCGATTACCCTTGTCGTTAAGCGGGGTGGAAACGCGGCAAAGGCGCGGCGTGCCGGGCTCTGCAACACACGTCTTGCCATGAACGATGCTTACTCCGGTGTATAACCCATCATAATCAATACGGTGCGACGATCTTTTGCTGAATGCCACAGATTGGTGGGGCAGGGAAGGAGGGGACGGGATGCGAAGGAGGTATGTAAGACTAGGAACAGTCTGAGAATATCGACTATGATTTCTGTCTTGCCATTTTTTTTACGCGGCACAGAGTGTGACGCATTCAGTGATAACTGCATGTGAAAAGAGGAAAACATGGCGCTCACTTCATCGGCTGGTGTGCTGGCGTTGCTTGGTATCGTGGTTGCATTTGTGGTCCATCGACTACTCCACGCAGAACATCACGAACACCCCCTTCCCCCAGGTCCCAAGGGCCTCCCAATCCTTGGAAACATACAGGATCTACCGAGGCCTGACCTTCTTGAATGCCATCACTGGCTCAAACACAAAGATATCTACGGTCCCATCAGCTCAATCACAGTACTAGGTCAAACCTTCGTAATCATCAACGATTCAAACCTGGCGCTGGAACTGCTGCGAGATCGCGCCACAATTCACTCTGGACGCCCGAAAATGGTGTTTAGTGGTGACATGTACGAATTCCAATCTTCCTAATACGCCAAATACAGCGCATGAATATGGTAGCTAACGGCGTGAAATAGGATTGGTTGGAAAAACAGTCTCTCCCTCCAACAATACGACGAAACTTTTAAACAGCACCGCAAGAATATCGCGAAAGTTGCCGGGTCAAGCGTCTCCCTCTCAGTCGTCGATCGCGTCCAAGAAGAGGAATCTGCGCACTTCTTACTTAACGTCTTGGAGTCGCCAGCCGATTTGTTCGATCATATAAGGAAGGAGGCCGGTGCTGTGATTCTCAAGACGACGTACGGGTATTCACCTGAGGCACATGGAAAAGATCCGCTTGTCGATTTGGCGATGAATACCATGAGTGACTTTGGAGACGCGACTGTGCCTGGGAAGTATTTGGTTGATGTCATGCCTTTCTGTGAGTACATTCTACTTCCAGGCAACGAAGACTAGAGTAGCAGCTCAATCTCAGGACAGTGAGACTTCTACCCGACTGGTGTCCCGGTACTGGCTTCAAAGCCAAAGCCCGTCGCATGGCGAAGCAGCTTGATCGCACGGTTGAGCAACCATATCGATACGTCAAGCAACAGATGCGCAAGAACCAACACAAACCATCTTTTCTCTCCCAGGCTATTGAGAACATCGGTCTAGACACCCACCTTGAATATGTGCACAAATGGTCTGCTCTATCTATGTATCTAGGCGGCGCGGACACGACTGTTTCTTCACTCATGACATTCTTCCTCGCCATGACCACATTCCCAGATATCCAGAAGAAAGCCCAAGAAGAACTGGATCGCGTCATTGGCAGTACTAGACTACCGGTCAGTTCAGACAAAGGCACACTCCCTTACATCGACGCTGTCGTCAAAGAGACCCACCGCTGGCACCCCGTCACACCAATGGGTTTACCACACGCGGCTTCAAAGGACGACGTCATCAACGGCTATCGCATCCCCAAGGAATCGTTACTTCTACCAAATACATGGTGGTTCACTCATGACCCCGCAGTCTACCCAGATCCCATGGTCTTCCGCCCAGAGCGCTTCATCACAACCGAGACACACACCGCCGAACCCGATCCACGAAGCTGGATCTTCGGATACGGCCGCCGCATATGCCCCGGTCGCTATGTAGCGGACAATGCGCTGCTGATTACTATTGCGCAAGTCCTGGCTGTGTTCAAAATTGAGAAATTAGTAGAAAATGGCAAGGCGGTTGAACCTGCGGTTGAGTTTGAGCCGGGTGTCGTTTCTCATCCAAAGCCTTACCGCACAAGTGTTACGCCGAGGAGTGAGGAGCACAGAGAGTTGATTCAGCACGCGGAACATCATTGGCCCTGGGAGGACAGTGATGCAGAGGCCCTGAGGACTGTGATGTTGTAGTTCCACAAATTGGTGCGTGTGACATGGGCTTAGAGAGTACGCAGTAGTAAATTTGTCCCTGAATTCGTAGGACTATACTTCGAAGTAAATGAGACTGTACCGATTGGTTCGTGATATCTGCATGTCAGCGCCAGACTCCTCTCACGTACCACAAGCCAGCATCTAAAAGATTTCGGTGGCATTAATTCAGTCATTCAGACGTGATTCTGCGAATCGAGATTTGAGTCTCACGAAAAAGATGTGATCCATCGAATCCGCGTTATTTTTCCTATGAAAATCGTAATCTGGAAAAGCGATGGCTAAACCTGGTGTCACCACTGATAGACTAGACACTTAGATCCTCGGCCCCACTGGTCGACTGTACGGTACCGTTGGACCAAATAAAAATGCGACTAGGCCTTGCATACACTACAATAGCACATGCGCGATAGAGCCTCTATGACATGTGCATCTATGCTTCATTCAGAATTTGTAGATGAGAGATGGCTGAAGACTAGCCATTCATGATTCAGGTTTCCCAGGTACTTCAGGACAGTACCTTTTCCAAGTACAGAGCGACAAGTGAAGGGTTAGTCTGGTCAATTCTTCACTTAGCAACACACGCAATTTGTAAACCCAAGTTGTGGTGGGACTGTAGGCTCGTCAACATTTTCGGTCTGAAGCGGCCCTTGTGCGGACCACGATGTTCGACTGGTTGCAATTGAACAAGAGCCACATTTTGTCTATTTTTTACGGTATCATTACCGAGCCGCCACATTATTTTTTTCCACACCTTCACTAAGTTGTACACCACTAGCTCTTCTACTCAAAAGCAGCCTTGAACAGACCTTGCCTCGATAGACGCACACGAAAATTACGGTTCATACCCCACGCATATCACGAAGGAATAGGATTACACATCAGTCAAAGGCTTATGTTTATGATCGACACTCGTGCCCGCTTATTGTCGATCAGCTTTGCTCAGGGTCAGGTACACACCCAATTGATACCCAATGAGTGCAGTTAAACTGCCTCAAAATTGCGAAAAAAGCTGCACTGGCGATGCTCGGCAATACCGCGGATGCGAAAAACAGATTGTTGGGTCTAGACGCGGATAATGGTCTGAGTAGCTTCGGGCCGGCGAAGATCACCCGCTGGCTCAGAAGTGCACGCTGCAACCAGCGCTCCGGGCTGTCATATAATCCGACAGGGCTTTTGTGGGCGACATCCATTCACCTTCCTTACTAGAGCGTCCGTAGCTTCACCAGGACTATGGTACAATGCCCAGATGACAGACTTTCTCAAGTACCTTCCAGTACCCTTGCAGTTCATCACCGCCACAATGCACGAGTGACAGCTCGCCTCGGGGGTATTTTGGGCTGGACTTTCTTTTGGGGAGAAAGACAAGGGATGAGAATGTGCTGAGATACGTCAGAGTCTCACCGAGAGTGTCCTTTGTGATGTCTACCTAGAAAATCTAATGGTCACTCATGTCAGCACACATCCCTTTTCACCTGTGATGAACCTCAGTTCACATTCATCGATGCTGTTCGCTCTTCCTTGAGAAACTCGCCCGTGATATTCTTGACCCTTTCTTCTCATCGCAACCTTGACCCTTCGTCATTGTGTTTGACTTTCTCTTGTCTACCATGCTCACAATTGCTGCCCTCACTGTTCAGTCTTGGGTCCTGTACGCCGTTGCGACGTCGTTGATCCTATCGAGAATGTATGTTCATCATCATCTCAGGCCAAAATTTGACTGACAGATCACAGTATATCTCGAAGGTTGACGCTCCTGTCATGGAAAAAGCTGCAAGCTGATGATTGGCTTATGTTTTTCGTACTTGTCCCGTTCACAGCTGGTATCGTGCTGGCCAATCAGGCCCCTACGAGCCAGTCCATGGCTGGTCGTAAAGTCAAGTATGTGCTAGAAGAGCTGCAAATCGTTACGGCTTGGCTTGTAAAGGCGTGTCTCTTCGTCCTTTACTGGAGAATATTGTGCGTATATGGCATAAGCTTTAGATGTCGTGGCTAATTTGCCATAGCCCAGTGGATTCGGAGGCATGGAAAAGACGGACTTTGCAATCTCTATCCGTATTCTGCTGCTTGTCTTTCTTGGGTGTTCAGCTCTCCTTGATCGCTTGGTGTCGTCCCGTTGATGCATATTGGAATACGACGGCGATACATTGTATGTATGACGACAACATGATTAGAAACGCTCGATGAAACTGACGTTCCAGCTCAATGCGCGTCCTACCATGGTCATACCATCACAACCCTGATCTTGACGGTACTAAACACGACATCGGTCATGCTGCTGCCAGTGCCCTTCATCCCGACCCCACGTCGACTCCTCCTCGCAATCCTGCTCTTACTGGGTATACTTGTCCTGGCTGCTGGTATTATCTCGAGGGTCTTGCTATTAAGCAAGTCGGCGTCACTTGCATACCTGAATTGGTATACCACCGAGTGCTCGCTCAGCATCATCCTGGCCAACTTGCCCTTCCTCACCCCACTGTTCGTCAGCACGGCGCCAACACACTTACGCAAGATATCACGAAGCTTCAGGAAGTCCAGTCACGCCTTTGAAAGATGGCCGCGCATTCAAAGGGAGAGCTGGGCGGCTTACCCACTGCCGTCATTACATATGAATAGATCGGACAGTACAGCATCCGCACTGAGCGAGAAACCATCCCCTACCGACACAGAGGAAACATATAGCTGGGGTGAACCAGATTCCAAATACAATGGAAGTGGTAGTCAGCAAGACGAACATAATAATCTAGCGGCGGTGACTCCACCGACACGACGGATCTTAATAACAAGGATGAGAGAGTCTGGTGGACTGGCGGAGATGGGAACTATACATGTATCGATGGACAACACAGAGGGCTAGCCAATTCATTGAAAGTGAAGCTAAGTATCAAGAAGCTATGGTAGATAAGCGTGGGATAACATTAGCGTCGAATGCAGCCCATCATCTTGTACAGCGAATCTTGTATGTACCAGTATTCCAACCTGGACAGGCCAACCTAAACGCATATGTCACGATTCAAGGGCTTGTCGAGATGGGGGGGTTGGAGGGTGTCTCGAGCATCAGTGCTACCCCTAGTGGTGAAGTATTGCGTTCACGTGCTAGCGCGTTTGCCCCTCGGTACGATTCGCGAACATTCGACGTCACCTGTGATGCCTGTCGGTGTTGCCATTCCGCCGTTATACGTCCACTCGCTTTCAACAACACCTCTTCCATTCCCAACGCAGTTCTGCGCCTTCACAGTTGGTTACTGGCTTCGAGAAATACTTGCGCACATATATCGACATCAGTTCAGCCGCTGCGCCACACCACAACCGCCATGATGGATGTGCAACTTTACGTGTATGACCTTACCAAAGTAAGTTGCATGCTCTGCACCACTCTATACCACCATTATTTTGTGAGCGGAATATCAAGGGTTACTGACAAGGAACAGGGTCTTGCGCGTCAAATGTCGCAACAATTCCTCGGAATTCAGATAGATGCCGTATATCACACATCAATCGTGATCGACGATATAGAATACTACTTCGGCTCAGGCGTACAGACATCTCGGGCTGGGGCAACTCACCATGGCAATCCGATGGAGATCTTCAAGCTCGGGCGCACAGATCTTCCACTAGAGGTCATCTTGGAGTACCTGGAATCATTAAAGGAGATATATACGTCAGAGGTAAGCTGCTTCAATGTCGTCGCCAAGAATCCAGCTGATATTCCATTAGTCGTACGATTTATTCGCGCATAACTGTAACAACTTCTCCAATGACTTCGCCATGTTCCTCGTCGGGAAGGGCATACCAGACCACATCACCTCGCTTCCTCAAACTGTCCTCAACACACCATTTGGGCAGATGCTCAAACCCCAGATCGAAGCTGCTATGCGGCCTGTCACTCAGGCGCCTACACTTCAGCCAGTACAGCCACCTCCGGCAGTTACGAACTCGAACACACTACGCAGACCTGTGTCAGCTGCGACGTCGAATGGCTACGGAAGCGTTCTGGAGATGAATACTGGCAGGGTCAACAATGTGGTATCGATACAGGATGTTGATCGGTTACTAGACTTGGCGAAAGATCGATGCGCCATCATCTTCTTTACGAGCTCTACATGCGCGCCTTGCAAGATCGTATACCAGCCGTATGACGATCTTG
Source organism: Plenodomus tracheiphilus IPT5 (assembly GCA_010093695.1). Lineage (NCBI taxonomy): Eukaryota > Fungi > Ascomycota > Dothideomycetes > Pleosporales > Leptosphaeriaceae > Plenodomus > Plenodomus tracheiphilus. The sequence goes on from MU006302.1 coordinate 6,919, forward strand.
CAGCTCAGGCGGGCACAAAATGCGTCTTTATCAAAATCGATTTCACTCACGTTGATCGTTCCATCAACGTACGATACCCCGACGTGCGGGCGACCCCAACCTTTATCACATATGTGAAAGGTAAGAAACATGATGAATGGAGCGGCGCCAATCCCCAGTCATTACGAAGCAACGTTGAGATGCTGCTAAATACTGCTTTCCCATCACACCCTCATCTGGACAGGAGCACCCCCATGCTCTTAGGTTACAGCCAGCGGCCCATCACATTTACCAAAATCCCCCCACTTCCAAAAGTCGTCGCCAAGATGGGTGATGTAGGCAAAGATGTAGCAGTCACATCCATTGTGTCTTTTATAGAAGCTCTCGACCAATCTGGAGCTATTGAAGCACCGCTTGGGAAACTCCCCCAGTTCGCTGAGTTCCTCCGCAAAAGCACTTCGCTGCTACAACCTGAGTTGCTCTTTACAGCATATGATCTCTTCAGAGTCTCACTCACCGATATACGCGTAGCTGGCTTCTTTGCGGAAGAGCACAAAGGCGCTATTGGCACGCCTGTAACAGTCGATCATCTACTAAAACATGTAGCCGCGCTCGGAGACTCTGCGCCTTATCCCCTCCGCCTCACAACCCTGCATCTAGCATGCAACCTCTTTACTTCGCCACTTTTCATCCCACACATTCTCTCCGCTCCGCTATCAGAAACACTTGCATCCATCTTGACCACAGCTCTTCTTGATGAGAAACATCCGGCGCTCAAGACTTCAGCTCTGAGTTTGGCGATGAATATCGCATCCTCCAATCACCAGATCAGAATGCGAAATCATAGCGCCAATACACCATCATCACCCGCAGCATCTGAGCTGAGAGCTTCGGAGCAAGTTGAGCTCCTTGCTTCGTTACTGGAGAATTTGAGTACGGAGGTGGAATGGAATGACAACAAGAAGATGTGTTTGATTGCGACTGGATGGCTGGCATATGCTGCAGACATAAATGGCGAGTTAAAGGACTTGTGGAAAGTGATGGATGCTGCAGGCACGGTAGGGAAGATACAAGCAAAGGCTGCTGAAGATCGACTGTTGATACGGGAAGTGAAGGGCCTTTTAGAAGCTTGAAGTATTGTTTATCGAGGTAGCGATTGAAGAATCATGATATTCTGGGATTGTATACCCGTTTCTTGACTAGAAGGTTGATGCATATGCACTATCCATGCTTGGAGAAACTAACTCTTATAATCGATCACACATCTATCGCACTATGTAATGATCTTAACACAACACATACCATAGCTTTAGGTTGTACTATTTGGTTCTCTCATGCCCCAATGCACTACAACTGCAATCTCATCTGAAACCATGTCACCTCCACTAAATTCTCAGACGCCCCCATCCTTTCCCCAAGCTCCTTCGCCCACATACCTAGTACTTCCATTTCACAGCCTCCATTTTCGTCTCAAACTCCTCTTCCTTCTCTTCCTCAACCTCTCGAGCCCCCAACGCAAACTCATCCTCCATCTGCCCTTGATCCTCAACTCGCTCCACAATCCTCAGCCAACTCCTCCCCGGCAGCCCCTACAAGCGATCCCAATCTACCTCCTCCGGCTTCTTGACAGCCCTAGCTCTCGCCACAGGAAGCTCATTCAACGCCCCCTCTGTCGTCACCTGGAGCTGCCTCAACTGCATCCTCAACGCAAAGGTCCTGAACCCACTTCGTTCATTTGCTGGAATCTTCTCGAGACGTTGCGTTAGGCGCGACCGACGCTGGCAAAGTCGGATTGAGGCGGCGGAGTGGATGCGCTTGGTTTTGCGGGAGGGGGAGAAGGAGCCAGATGAGGGACTTGTTTTGGGGGTGGTGTCCGAGAAGTCTTTCGAGCGGCGAAGTTGGCGTGAAGTAGTGCGGGAGCGGGTTCGGCCTGAGATGGGGCCGGTTTGGAGACGGTGTTGGCGGTCCATTGTGTCGCAGGCTGTTAGGGAGTGGGAGCCTGCGTCGAAGTAATCGTCCCAGTATGCCATTATGATGGTTTAGCTTGGATATTGTTGAAGATGGTCGTGTTTTTGTACGGCGTGTTATAGTTAGGTGTAGTGGCAGTGCGTGTTATGGTAGTGTAGGATGGGTCCGTAGAGGTCGTTACATTCGCTTGCGATGTCTTTGATATACCTATGGTATGCAACTGCGACGACATGAATGAGTTTAGTGCACTATAGTATGATGAATTAAAAATGGAACAATGGAATTTACGCGCATAAGGGTATTGAAACGGTATCCAAAGTGGGGCTCATGAGAGACATTTTGCGTGGTGAAAGTGAAGGTGAACATAGCACAACGAACCCATCGAAAACACATGTGCGAGCGTGAGGTTCATCAGACGCTCACTCAGAGCCATCATTTTCAGTAAATTATGGATATTTATCAAGCAGCCAGTCGTCTTTAACGCCCACTCCCGTCACATCTCCACCCAAGGTCTTGAGAGCAATATCTGCGCGACATCTACTCGGCCCAGCCCAGGGTATCTTAGCGACGGGACCCCTACCATTGGCTCAATTGAGTTGCAACTTCCGCGTTGATGCACTTTTGGTCCAGAATGCTGTATCGTGGATGTTTTTGTCGCTTTGTTTGGATTTCACGAGATGATACCATTGCTGTAGACACCATCGCAAAATTCCAATGTCTGCAGCTGCAGACTGGCTAATATTCTGATAGACCTTAATCATCCATGTGGTCTTCTGGCGTGACAACATAGAAGGAGCCCTCTGCCCATGGATCGTCCATGAATGTCAACCAGCGCTGTGGGGCAGTGATGCAACGGGCATTCGAGAAAGCTGTCAGAGCTAAGAAGACCTGCGGTAGAGCCGAAGGTTCTGTTTCTTTGTGTGCCGGGGCAACATATTCGGGGTTTTCCAAGTCTATCTTTTCGACTGATGCATAAGAGGACTTCCACTAGGGCGGAGGTCGGTACTTGCGGCACGTCGGAACGCACATATTGTCTCTTTGCAAGATTACACAAGATACATAGCCGGTCCGGAGGCTATATACATGCTGGTGATAAGTCCTCTGTGAGTCGTGCGATATCATTACTGTATAGCTCCATCTACTCATTATCAAGCGTCATGTTGTTTTCCCGCCACTCACTCTTCAGTTGACTCTGTACTACTGTCCACGGCCACGGCCAAACTTACTAAGTAGTATACTCGCGAGTTGATGAAAGACCATAATGCTGGGTTTGCGCGCGGGTATAATAAGAGTATCTGCCATGGAAACTGACTTTCTTGTCGGCTCGGTTGGTTGTGATTGCGATTTGGCAGTCTCGATGTACGCGACGAAGTAACACAGACCAGCCCAAGTGCAAATATGTCCCTTCGATTGTCATCGTCGCACAATTGCTCGATGATTTGGTCAAAGATCTGGGTCGGTAAACACTCTCGCGCTGACAGAGATTTTGTAAACTCGAGTCGAAACGTGAACGAAAGGACGCAATGTTTTTGTCACATGGAGTTGGCTTTGCAAACGTGTTCCAGAACAGGTCTTGTCTTCTGATTTGGGGGACTCGCCGTGATGGCCTTCATAGGCTCGTAGATGCTGAGCATGGCTGAGTTCAGGACAGATGAGAAGGAAAATCTTCGGGAAGTAATCGTAGGGATCATGTTCACAAGACAGATCAGTTTATCCACATCGAAACGAAATTGTTATCAAGACCAAGAATCATTGAAATCGCATAGATGGACGTAGCCGTTGTTGCCTGGTGTTGATGTTTTTGCGCCTCATCCCAGGTGCCGTGTGCGGCTGAGGCTGGCCGCTATTACCGTAACGCCACCGTAGGTATTTGTAGGCTCTCGGGAATCCGATCGCAAATAGTCGGAAATCGCGACACAATCTGTCACAGCTTGTGCAAGATTCGATATTCTCAAGTCAGAACGAAGGATGTGACTAGGCAGAGTTTCAAATGCTATGGGTTATTCTACTGGAGCCCCTTCATTGCCCGATCACAATGCCGACAACTCCCGATCCTCCAATGGATAGTGTGTTAGGCTTGCGCTAGACGTAAACAATCTCTAAGAAGGCCCGCTGGGCGGAGCGGAAGTATGTCTTGGCGCCGACCCTCCGAATAATTTATCTTGCTCCGCCATTATATATAGAGAGGAAGAATGATTGAAAGATTGCAGGTGTACTTATCTCTCAGTCTTCTTTCCGATTACGAGACCAACAATTAAGTCCTGAGCTACACCAACCACAATAGCTCACAACTCTCTTGTATTATAACTTCTATTTTCCATCATAAATCATTATCAAGATGTCAGACTCAACCAAATACCTGTCTAAACTCCGGGGCGCTCGAGTTCTCGTCATAGGTGGATCCTCAGGGATTGGTTTCTGCGTTGCAGAAGCATGTGTGGAACATGGTGCCATAGTCACTGTGTCCTCTTCCAATCAGGATCGCGTTAGCAAGGCAGTCGAGAGACTGAAAGGCAGTTATCCTTCGGCTAAAGAGAGAGTATTTGGTCTTCCAGTGGATCTTTCAAGCGCAGATACGCTAGAAGTGGAATTGAAGAAGCTGTTGGAGAACACCAAAGAGAAGCTCGGAGGAGAGAAGTTGGATCATGTGGTTTTCACCGCGGGTAACACGATACCTACGGTTTTGCTCGAAGATATGGTAAGACTGTCAACCTCAACGCGAAAACATGGAGCAGTCATATTAACAAAGTCTACCAGACCATGAAGAATATCGTAAAAGCGGGTCAAGTCCGATTCTTCGCGCCTCTTCTCCTCGCGAAATTTCTTCCTACCTACCTCAACGAGTCGTACAAGTCTTCCTACACCATTACGACAGGCACCACTTCCGAGAAGCCAGTTCCTAACTGGAGTGTTGTTGGCTCCTATGCAGGCGGTCACCACAGCATGGTTCGCAATCTGGCGCTAGATCTGAAGCCAATCAGGGTCAACGGTGTTAGTCCAGGTGCTGTGAACACTGAGCTGTGGAATATGCCGGCGAACCAGAAGGACATAGTATTGAAGGCAGTGGCGGAAAAGATGACAACTGGAAGGCCTGGACAGCCAGAGGATGTTGCCGAGTCATATTTGGTGGTTATGAAAGATGTGAATATGGATGGTAGTGTGGTCAGGACCGACGGTGGATACATGTTAATGTAATCATATTTGATACTGTCAGTCCTTATATTCAAGAGCTGCAGGTTGCGGAAAAGGATATGCTAAGGCACATGCTAAGGTTATCGAACTAAGGCAAACACCTCGACTCAATACTTGAATGTGGCTCATTCGAGCAGGCTTGGCGGTAGAGCACTCAGTGCTGACGGGACTGTCAGCGATCCTCACGTGACTGGATATATACGCACCTCAAAGATATATATACCAAACAATTCCACAGCACCACTCGAGCCTTTCTCACAAGGAAGCCTCGGGGCAGCAACAGGGGAACGCTGGCGAGCCCGAAAACGATCACAGGCCGACCCCATGTGAAATCGATAATTTTTCGCCTTTCACTGACGGTCGTGACCATGCGTGTTTGCTCTCTGGGACCGCGCATTGACCGACCAGGTCCCCTGCATATCTTAGCGCGTTGTCGCAAGATCACTGCTCAATGCTGAGTATTAAAGACTCTTCAACCTGGGAGGATGTAGATCCTACCTTCGTTAGTCTGGAGCTGTCGAAGTCAGGACTGCAGCGTAGGGAGAGGTGAGAATCCAGGCGATTCTATGAGCATAAGCAGACCGAAATGTAAGTGGGAGAAGTGAGGTTCGCGGCAGCATCGGGCTAAGGCCATGATGGAGTAATCTATTCTTCGGTAGTGTCGCGATACACACGGCCGTCTACAAACATATATAGCTCTTTGAAATCAGTTATATGTTCGTGACGTGGGGGAATTTTCGAAGCCACGATGGCCATTTTTGAGGGCATCGCTTGTGAGGGCGTTGTGCATATAATGTATTCTTCCTCTCGTCCTTTGAACCAGCTCACTTCTTGCCCTTCTTTTTCTTCTTCCCACCTGCATTCGCCCCGGCTTTCGAGTCTGCAAGCACGCCGCCCATCTTCACGTCTCCACTCTCATCCAGCGCTGGTGTTGAAGCCCCCTCTGCCGCTGTCGCACTCAGGTCCTCCACCACTTCTGGCAGAGCAGCCATATGTCTTCCCAATCTCCCCAAATTCCCAATCAGTCGTCCAACCTCGGTGCCTTTGTTTGTTTCATACTGGAGACATGTCCCCGACTCAGGATCGTATGTTTTGAGTGTGAATGTAACTGTGGCTTCCTCTGGATTCTGCGATTGCGGTGGTGGTGACGAGGCGCGTGTGGCATCTGTCAGCTTTGCCGGGTGTTTTTGAGCGTAGCTTTTGCGCTTCTTGATTCTTGATCCAGAGGGTTTGAGGACGCTGTATTTCGAGGTGATCCGTGTCTATTGCATTGATCAGAATCCCGGTCGCGTGCACCAGATGACACGTGGCTTACCGAGGTGGGTCTGGCTTTGAGCAGCAGCGACGACTGCTCGTACCACTCTACGCTCGTTTTGAAGTATGGCATTATGTGGTATGCGTGTGTGTGTGTGGCTTATGGCTCGAAACGTGAGGTCGATGTGGTGGGCTGGAATCGCGGGCGACCATTGGCGGGGACCGGAGAAATATCGGCCCAGGGTTTACCGGTACCTCATACCGACGATTCGGATCTTCAAACGCTTTCTATTACTGTAAATGTATGCGACGTCATCGACTTTGTCGTAGGGCTGTTCAGACGAAGTATCCTTTGCACACCAATCAAAGCTGTGTGGTTCTTCAACAGGCAGCGAAGATAATCCACAGAACGACGTCGAATCTTCCGTTGCGCTCGTTGACTCACGCTTAGTTGGGCCATGGCATCTGCACATTCTGCCCAAAGTTTGTCAAATGTTGATTGGTCTTGGATGCTCCTAATCTCAAATTGAGGCGTAACAGTATACCCTGAACTTGGCAGCAGGAGTCATTGCCACAATTCGGTGTGATCTCAAGGCTCACACATACTTGTGGTTGTCAAGATTGCCAGAACCTTCCACATTCTATTCTCGACAAAACTCAGAGAAAAACACATTCGTCTCCCTGACTAGCATGGTTGAATCAGCTACATCGGACCTCCAAAATTTGGAGCTGGCTCCGACTCCCATGCCTGAGACCGATGGCAGCAGCGAGGATCTCCAAAGAACCATTCAGGGCCTTGTTGAGAGGGGAAAGGTGCTTCACGAAGAGGTTGAGACCTACGTTGCAGCAGTCCTGGAGAAGCAGAGAATTGGGAAAGTCTACAATCCTGTGGAATACCGCAATCTACGCAATGATATGCGCAACGAGCTGGCGTTTCTCAAGAAACTTGTAGGCTCAAATATGGACGAGGAGAAGGCCCGGCACTATATTGTATCGTCGAATTTACTGTATTATGAGGCACTCTGGGGTGCCGCTAAACGATCTTCTGGCCTACAAAGTTTCCGCAAATACTTCTTCTGGGACCGACATAAAGCTCCTGGGGGCAAGGGCACCATGAAGGGACTGAGCTTGAAGAAGGGGGGTCAGCAAAAGGGAAAGACTGCAGCACTCGTCGACATTGTAGCGGAAGAGGGCATGGAGTGGATACGTGTGTCGACAGTATCAGAGAAACGGCTTTTCTTTGATCTTGCAAAGCTGGGGTGGATGAACGATTCCGACTCCGACGACGATTTGCTCGATCCTGGACCAATTATTGATGACGACGAAGACGACGAGGACCAGGTGGACGTGGTCCGAAATGCCCGCGAAATGGCTAGAGCTGCGAAAGCGAACCCGATCCGCGGTCGACCGCCCAAGGTGCGATTTGTACTTACTCGAATCGAATCTGGAAAGACCCAAGCTATCGATATGATCATCAACAAAATTCGCGCTACAGGTGCGACTGTACAATGTACCAAGGATATTCCAGATCCAGTACCCTTGCAATCTGTCCTTACCCAACTGCTGGTTGACAAATCAAGATCAATGTCCCATACGGTAAACATTGACTGCACTATACTTCTCGCTCTGATATCCGACATTTCACACAAGGAGTGTCCCATATTGGACTGGTATCCTGGCGAAGTGCGAGCTCAGATACAAGAAGAAGCTGAAGAACATTTGTTACCAACACGCCTCTATCCAGCGATCGGTTCGCATCCAATGGTATGCACTCGAGAAGCGGCCGATCAAATGAACCTCATAGTCGAAACGTTAGCTACGGATGCCGAGAAGCTCCGAGCCAGCATCCTCCTCGCTCAAGGTGAATGTCAGGGACGTTCAAGTGAGGAGCTGGTAACGGAATGGGCTTCCATATCGGACCACACCATCCCAGACGGCTTCCAGCTCCCTATACAGGTTAAGTCCGTCGATCTTGATAATATTACTACCGGACTACCCGCTGTAGCCGAGAAGGTTGCTGTAGAATTGGGTGCGCTAAACAAGTCCATCTTCATCTATGGATGGGCCCAAAGTCTGACCACATTAAGCGCTAATCGCGGGCGAGCGCGTCAGATAGAGTCTGTTATTAATGAGCATGGGCTCCAAGATGGCGAAGCAGGCCCACATATATGGCTATGCGGCGAGTCGAGGAGCTTGATCGCGAAACACGGACGAAGAAGCTGACTTTAGGAGGAGAAAAAGGAGCGTACAGCTATGGGCGAAATAAGGCATATTGCTGTTAAATTCAAGAGATTAGGGAATCAGACATGCAGGCAAGTGTAAATCCTCTTCACGAGACGCCCACGAAAAAGCATCTCATTTTGCGTAGAAGTCACATACACGCCGTTACGCATCTCCGATGCATGTACCAACCGTGAGAAAGATGCTTGAGACCGACGTCGCGAAAAGATCGACAATGCATGCCGCATTGCCACATTTTCGTAGCGTTGCATGCAAATATCCGCTGCCGATATGCAAGTGTCATGGTGTTACCAATTTCAATAGTCCATATTTACTACTCAGTCCAATCATAACTCTCGTACACTTAAGATACTCAGATACGTGCCAGCTATATTCACGCTATAGTTAGCTCTGGATGATTAATAGTACTATAAGTGATCTACGGGGTTGCTTGATAATTTTGTAGCTCACTAATCAGGCTACCATGACCATGGGAATATTGGTCCCAAGACGGCGCCAGAACGTGAATATGCCAAAGCTGCAGGATCTCGTGGCAATTTGGTAGCGTTTGGTGCACTATGCACCGTGGCATACCATGGCCCTACAATGCAGTTGATACTATGTTCTAGTTGCATGTAATACCCAACGTTGATCAGTAGTTTAATTTTACTCGTACCAAGTTTAGTGTCGCAGTCTCTTGGTGTGAAATATTATATTTTTCACCACGAAACACTTTATGGAGGGCTTAAGATCTGGATTCACACTAGATAACTTTTACCAATACAAGCCCATTCAACTCGAATAAGAGGATTCGACTCATATAAACAAATATGACACACACACTACTACTCAACCAACCTAACATTGCTGAGGTATGGCGAGCCATACCTGGCGTGCAAGCTAGCTTCCCAAATAGGGCTTTACCTGCTTCTGTTCTCATAGCTGGGCATGAAAAGCTGCACCTTACCAGCGAAATAGCCGTCAAGTACATGGTGATGGCGTCCTATTCCCCAAACCCATAACGACAACTTTGGACAGCGGAGAGTTGAGCTTCCTACTGAAGGTCCCATCCTACAGTCATGGAAGACAGTGTCTAGCAGCAAAACAGTAGTGTATACTAAGTGCGAAATTATTTGAATCGTTGTACTATCAGATGCGGTGCTAGTTGTACAGAGTCCGATTATTCCGAGCTCAGGAGATCAAAACCGAGCTGCTTCATACTCTTGTCATCCGAGCTTCCAATGGCGTTGGTAATGTGATCAAAAGTAGAGTACTCGAACTCCTCAGGCGTGAAAAGGTAGGTCTCGAGTCAACATTCACTTACCGTCCATTTGTAGACCAAGAGCAAGCCGTCACAGGGATCAGTATCCACACCGTCGATAAGCACCACATCGCTGCTGTCCTACAACGCGTGAGCAGTGTTTATATCGGTTACATCGCCCGGCATGATGCTGATAGCGGAATGGTCTGCTCCGACATCTGGGACTCGAAGTTCAGCTCAGCATCTCGCCAGGAGTGGATTAAGCAAATCAGTCTTGACACTGGTGCTGTCATTGCCGTTGATGATGGGCAATAGCGGAGACAGATACATGGCGATCCCGTGCTGCCATGGATGCTTCAGAAGATCGACAACGAGCTGAGTCGCAGGTGTTCGGAGTCGACAAAACCGCAACAAGATTGTTCAGTGTGTACCGAAGCGACAACCGACATTCACCTCTCCTGCGGACACACGTATTGCTCCAACTGCTTCTATCACCAGATCAATACCGCAGCGTCCAATCTGACTTCAAATGAGCAGTTCCCTGTTTGTTGCTGGGGACCTGATTGCGGAAAGTCTATTTCCCTACACGACTTGCAGATCCACCTTCCATTCGAGAAGTTCGACGCGCTAATCCAGTTCAGCTTGCGTGTACACGTCCGCAACAAACCGTCAGTCTACATTCACTGCCCACAATCAAACTGTGCAGGCGTGTACCTTGCCGTTGAGGTGAACTCCGTCCGGATATGTCCTGTCTGTCTCGCCACATCAGTCTGCACCCCGTGTGACTGTCCTGTCCATCCAAACCTTACGTGCGTTCAAGCCGCACGTACAAGTGCTGGTCTTGATATCCAAGCGGCAAGGAGCAAGGGTGAGTGGCGCATCACGGATTCTACGCTCCGACAAGTCGCAATTAAGCAGTGCCCAAAGTGCCACGTGCTGACGCAGAAGAGTCACGGATGCGATCATATGCACTGTGTCTGCGTAGTGGATTGGTGTTGGCTGTGCCTAGCGCAGTTTGAGCGCCGAGGTGCGCAAATAAGGTGTTATGACCATATGAGGAAGGTACATGGAGGTGTCCATGCGGGTTAAGGAGGCCGTGGCTATGCGTGTGACGTGTTCGACGGACCTGCTCTTTACGACGGTGAGCAGGAGCGCCCGGTTGAACTATAGATGCCAGGTGCTCGGTTGGCAGATCTTGTTAATAGCGATAGCGCAATAAGATCATAAAGTTCGAGATCTGGAGATCAATTGAAAATATGAAGATCGTCGGTGGGGTCTAAAGTACTGTATCTGGTTTGCAAGAAAAGATTCCACGGAAGCAGCGGATGTACAACTGCGAGTTATTACAACTTTGAATCCCCAGCAAGACATCTTGAGACTCATAAACAGGCAACTTAAGCTTCAGGAAAATTTAGACTGACGGACCAAGTCTGGAACGAGAATGAGGACAAAACAGACTCTACATGGATCAGTGCCGTCCAGTGCTTTTATTCCCCTGGCCTGGGCGATCATCGTTGGTCAAGCCAATGACTGCTTGGATGATTCACAAACGCGGAGCGAGTCCGAAGTGCGAAACTATTTGCAGTACAAGGATGACGTTGAGCAAGCAACCGCAGCTGAGATGATTCGCGTCAACTGACAAAGTAACAAATTTCTTGTTTGGGACCACAAATATGATGAATTGACTATGGGTATCTACAAATCCCATCTGTTTTGTACCCAGCAGCACATCGCGATTCAACCCTCTATTTCCCAAGACCTGATCTGCCCGCAAACGACCGACAGCCGCGAGGATGGACATTTGCGCCTGTGTATGAGCACGGCCTTCGGAAATATTATCTGTGAAAACAATTAACCTGATGCCATTACCAGACAAGCTTTGTAGAGAAATCGTGTCCTGAGCCAATAAGTCGTGAGATAATTGACGTGTTGCATCAAACCGAGGAGAGTCCGAATGCGAAAGGACCGACTGCGAAACCGAATACTCGTACCCGCGCGTTCCACGCCCCCGCCCATGCTCCATCGTATCGCTTCCGCGCACCACGAAACGGGACGGGTCGCTTGGCGAAATGTCAGCCTTATTGACAAAGTATTTCATCGGTATTCACGTTTGCCTAATGCAAGGACCGATGCTACTACAATTGTTGAAGGCCCAGATCAACGTCATGTATCTCCCGAGGCGGGTGGCTGCAGCTACACCCGAGGAACATCGCCTACGCTATAAGCAAGGCGTGGGTCATTGAACAGGAGATAGTTGCGAAAACTAGTAGCCGTATTGAATGATTCTGTTACGCGTATATCGCACAAGCAAGCAAAGGGATCGTACGTAATAATGCTGGAAAGATGCTTCGCAGGACTTAAAACAATTGCCTCCCACACAATGAGCTTCACTTCATACGAAGCTAAAATTTACATTTTTTTCACTGATACTTACTTTCACGTGCCGTCTCTTGGACTAATCTCTCGGTACATTATGAAGTTGACTACATTTGTCGTTGCGTCGACCGCCACTCTTGCATCTGCTAGACCTCAGTATGGTGCTGGACCCGCAGACGCTCATGCTTGGATTCCACAAGGCGAAGGAGACTGTACGTTAACACCACCATATCACCCCCCTTTCCCCCTTTAAAACCCTCCCAGTCCGCGGCCCATGCCCCATGCTCAACACCCTCACAAACCACGGTTTCCTTCCCCGCGACGGCCGCAACTTCACCAAACCCAACGTAATCAAGGGTCTCAAAGATGGCATCAACTTCAACGAGACTCTCGGAGGCATCATGTGGGATCAAGCAATCATTGCCAACCCTGAACCCAACGCCACCTTCTTCACCCTCGAGATGCTGAATGTGCACAACGTGCTTGAGCATGACGCCAGTTTGAGCCGTTCGGACGCGTACTTTGGCAATAACCATGTCTTCAACGAGACAGCGTACAACCGCAGCAAGAAATGGTGGACCAGTGACCCCGTCACTGCGAAGGAGTTGGCAAATAGCAAGATCTATCGTCAACTGGAGAGTCGTGCTGACAACCCGAACTACACATTCTCAGCTTCGACCGAGGAGTTCAGTCTCGGCGAGGTGGCCGCACCCCCAATTGCATTTGGTGACATCTTGACTGGTGATGTGCCGCGGCCTCTCATCACGTTCTTCTTTGGTATATTATCCTCCGCTTCGAATTAACAAGAGTAAAACCAAACTAACTTTCTGTGATAGAGAACGAAAAGCTTCCGTATGAACTTGGCTGGACGAAGAAAGAAGATCCTATAACGCTTGAGAAGATTCTTCACATGACATCGGTTATCAGGAACGCTACAAGTTTGCTTACTGGTGGTGCTACCCCAGCTGAGGGTAGCCATGAAAAGCGTGACTTGCACGCGGGATTATTCCAGCGGTCTATTCATTGAGGCTGCGAAGCTCAATTGATAATTCGTGTACTGGTTCGCGTTCACACGTTTATATGTAGTTGCAAAGACATCAATAGATATAGTCAATCTGGTATAAGATGAAGCACCGGTTAATCTAACAACAGAGCATGCAGTAATAACTTGGATAAACATGGAAGTTCCGATCAGGCCCATTGGTAATCTTTGCATCAGACGAGTTGACAAATGTATAACCAGATAGGGACAGCCCATAGGCCAAAGCCGTGTTCTGGATGCAAGATTGCCAGCGCTTCATGACACCGACAAAAGGCTAGACTTTGTGTTCTTCTCGCAAGTCCCGAGTCTCGTACTCTTGTCAACAGAAGCTTGGTCAACCAGGTGATAGCAGAACTCTTGGAACATTGGTGTTCAAAGGGTATGAACGCGGATGTTGATTCGGTGTTCGCGGTCTTTGACCTCGACGCTCACTACAAAGACGATATATTCGAGATTCGCAACGCCAAATGCATGTGATCGTGTGCATTTATGCTTAGCAGCAGCTTCGTTGATCTCAGGCACAAATAATGTTTCCACTCAGGTGTGAGACCGGAGGCGAAGAGGTGACCGAGGAGTGTAAATTGTAGCATCATAGTATGGGGATGCCTTCAGAATCTTTTGACTCATGCTCAAACCCGGCGGTACAGATGTAGCTGCATCCGCATGTTCTCCAGCTCAATGGGATACGTCAGCTCCTCGTCCATCCTGAACCACTTGCTCTCATCCTCCTGCAGCTTTTCCCATCTCGGAATCTCCTCTTCACCTCTCACTTTTTGATTACCATTTGCTTGCTTGAGCAGGGTATGGTCGAGGAGCCACTGCATGGGGTACTTCTTCTCTGCTCCATTCAACGTGACTGAGGAGTAGCTTCCAGGACTATCAATGATGAGGAGAAGACTTCCAGGCGTCATGGCAGCTGTCATGTCAAGCAGGAACTTTTGGCTAAGGGGTAAAGATGCCGAGTACAGCTCGTTAAGTGTGAAGAGCAATGTCACAAGACTTGCAGTTTTGAGGTGCGAAGACAGATCTGACGACTCCGGTGCGAGGACATCATGCTTAGCGAATCTGACCTCCAGACTGCCCGGGGCTAGGAGCGGGGCATTCGCAGCCTTTGCAGCAGCTGAAGCATATTTCGAAAGGATTGGTGTGGTCTCCAGTTGCGTCGCCAGATTCTTGACAACCGTACTCCAGTCTGCAACATCAATCGCGGCGATCTCAATTTTCGGTTGTTTTGATTCCTTCTCTTCGTTTTGCGCAGTAGAAAGCATCTTTTGAACCCCAGCCAGCGCCACAATCTCCGCACCAGCGCCACCACCAAGACAAACAACCTTCCAACTCTTGTCTTCGCTCTCATTCCCTGTGTCTTCCAAATCTGACCTCAAGTGATGTTTAAGGTCCCAAAATACTTCTGCGTACCCCAGCGCGCGACTCGGACTCCACCTGGCCGCATACGCTTCGAGATAACTCTCATTTCCAAATGCAGTCGCGAAGTCACGTTTGTACAGATGTCCCTTCACTTCCTGTAGTAGCGGGTTGATATCTGTCTGGAACCGCTCCGCAAATGTACTCCGGAAGATGTTGAGAAGAAGTTGCTGAAGTTCCAGTGGAATTGACGATACAATGACCGGCTTCTCTTCCTTTGGCTTCCGCAACTTCACTTTCGTCGGCTCTCGCGCCGCCTTCCTCTTTGCATTCAGTTTCGAGTTTGGCGCCATGGTGTTACGTTCCTTGTGATTTGACGATTGGGGTCGAAATGAGGGAGTGAAAGACTCGTTTTCGACAAGTTTTAGCGAGACCACATCATTGGCCAATTGCCCGTTCACTGAATCGGAACTTCGGAAACATTCCGCCTACCGTCATCGGACTTCCCACCGGAATCTCAACATCATAAGCACGCCCATGAAACAAACTCCACAAGTACACACAAGGCATAGTACTTTCAATCTAAGATGCGTCTCGAATACATCCCAGACCCCCCAAACTTCAAGGATCCAGAGGAGCAAGCCGTTGTAGAACGCGTTCTGCAAAGGCGGGGCGACAAAGGACTCATCGCTCTCGATCGAACGTTACTACATTCACCCCCTGTTGCAGACGGCTGGTAAGAACCTCGATGGACTTCCCATGATTCAACGCCACTTTTTTCAAAAACTCATCTGCGTTTGGCATGCGAACTTCCCCAGACCCTGTTATCGTATCCGTAATCCAGAACCGTACAGCTGCAAATATCTCACCCAGAGATGTCCATATTCTGACACAGCCATCACACCGTAGACCAGCCTAATTCATTATCAGTCCCCCACATTTTACTGAAATAACGGCTGACTTTATGGCACAGGAACGCATTCCTAGGCGCCATTCGTACCAAAGCCTCCCTCCCCACATCAATCAGAGAATCAGCAATCTGCCGTGTAGCCGTGCTAAATAAAGCATGGTATGAGTGGGAATCACATTCTCCTATTCTTGCCTCTGCTCCTGGTAAACTCTCCCTTGACTCCCAAACTCTCTCCATCATCAAGCCATCAAAAGAACACTTCCCCACCTACCAATTCCGATAAGACATACTTTGGCCTCACTTCCTTCTGGATTATATCTCCCAGTCCCTCCGCAAATGTCAGAACACCATTCTCACAACCTCCCTAGGCATAACAAAAGCCCAAGTCCTCGCAACTCTCAACTCGCCACCCTACGCACCCGACACCACAGCCATGGACTCCGCGCACGCCGCCGTTCTCGCGTACACAGACGCCATGACCCTCGATGTGCGCGTCAGCGACGAAGTCTTTGCCAACCTGAAGAAGGAGTTTACCGATAAAGAAGTTGTGGAGATTACAGCAACGATTGCGAGTTACAATTGCGTAAGTAGGTTCCTTGTGGCTTTGGACGTTGGGGAGCGGAATGCGCAGGAAGGGCCGAGGGAGGGGGGGAAGGAGTAGATAGATTTGGATTTGTGAGCATCTCAATCTCGGGTCACTGTATTGCTATCTCGGATTCATTCATACCACTCAGATTGTTCATTCTCATAAGTTCTTATGCTACTCTCCTCTCATTCCAGCTTAAAAAGCATACATAGCCACACCCGCGACCGCAGCCAAAAGTGCACCAACACCGACGTGCACACGACTAGCCGTACCCTCAAACTCCGGACCGGACCCAGTGCCAAATTTGTGGCTGTACGCTCCACTCAAAGGTACAAAGCCCTGTGCAGTCTGATTCGTACCCAGCACAGTGATGTTGCTTACAACAAGCTCAGTCGCGTAGCCAAACTCACCCGACATACCGAATCGTCCATTGTCATAGTGGAACTCAATGTTCGAAACACCATCCTGCTCAATACTATCACCATCGTCAAGGTACAGTGTTCCAAACGCCTGATTGGTAGCATTGGGAGCAATCAAAAGTACGAAGTTCTGCTTACGGAGCTCGGTCGTCGTGTTGGCAGATTCTGCGCGGAGGGGCAGGATGGCGCCGCCACGGATGTGCAGAGGGATAGTGTCGAAGCCCACATCGGTGAGGTTGATGTATGAGCCGGCACCTTGCACCATCTCAAGCGTCCAGAAGTCGTAGAATGTCTCGTTAGGCAGATAGATGCTAACACTCGTGCTGTTCTCCTCGAGTACAGGGGAAACGAGAATGTCGTCGCCGTAGAAGAACTGGTGCTCGATGGTGAATGTATTGGTATCTTCCGGGTAGTGATAGAAGAGAGGGTTCAGAGATGGTGCACCTGTGACGGTTTGACGGTGGAATGCGGTGTAGAAGTAGTCAAGGAGTCGGTATCGAGCTGGGATGACTTTTCGTGCTGCGGCTGCCGACAGAGGCCAGCGGTAGTATTCTTGATCAATGGACGTGTCACCTGCGTGGTTTCGCATGAAGGGGTAGAAGGCGCCAAGGGCAGCCCATCGAGCGCACAGGGTCTCAGTGGTGTTGCCGGCGAAACCGCAGATATCAGGACCAACCATGGGAATCTGGAAGATAGAGTTGAAGTTTAGTATACCAGCAATGCTGAAACGATACTGCTCCCACAAGCTGACATTGTCGCCGAGCCACTTGCCCACGTAACGTCCAAGACCAGGGAATGAAGAACGAGTGATGATGAATGGGCGGGACTTAGGTCGGCGAGCCAACATAGACTTCTGCGATGCAATGGACATCATGGCGCCCCAGAAGTTATGTGTGTCATAATGATAAGTGCCGTCGTAGTTTTGAATGTCTGTGTCCATGCTCTTGTTGCTGATTGAGCCAGCCGCGTTCAAGATCTGATAGTCGGGGTTGATCAGGTCACGACCGGGAAGACCCAAATGCTCAGCCAAGTCGGCAGAGTCGTTCGATGCTTGTCGCTTTGCGCCAAAACGCTTGATGTGTCCGGATGTGGCGCTTCGCGACGTGAGTGAGCGTCGGGTGGCGTTGGAGCCAGACTGGGGCTGGAAGCCAGCAGGGAAGCCAGGAACTTCACGACCATCGGCATCGACGCGCACTGGCGGAGGCTCCGGTGGGTTCTTGGACTCCTTGGAATACGCATCAGGATCTGGGCAAGGGTACGGGCAGAAGTTCGCAGGCTCATTCATGTCGTTCCAGAGGCCGTCGATGTCGACACCAGTCTCGGGGCTGAAGAAGCTCTCGAACTTGCCATCCCAGTACTCTTGCGTATTTGGGTGGAACCAATCTGGAAAAACTGTTGGACCCGGCCAGACAGCACCCTCGTAGAAGGAGCCGTTAGACCTCTTTTGCCAGACTTCCAGCTCGGCACCCTCATTGTAAACATCACCTTCACCGCGCCAAACGGCAGAGTTGACCATAACGATATAGTGCTGCTGGTGAGCATGGAGGTAGTCGACGAGCTGGCGGACAAGCTCGAGCGGGTAACGCTCGGGGTCTAGAGTGAACAGACGACGAAGCTCCATGTAGTCAATATCAGTCCACATAGTCTGTCCTATGTTAGCTAATTGCGATGCAGCACTAGCCAGAGGCAAGACTCACCTCAAGCGGGATTTCAGCTGCAGAGTAGTTGGCTACGACTTCGGCAACCTGCCATATGTCACGGTACCCATACTTGCACTGATGGGACCCAAAGCCCCAGTAGGGCATCATTGCAGGCAAACCCGAAAGCGCAGAGAACTGGATGGCAACTTCTTTAGGACTGGGACCAGCTAAGAAGTAGAGATCGACGATGCCGCCGAGAGCGTTGTACTCGAGGTAAGTACCCTCGTTGTCATCAATCTTTATGTCCATCCCCTGGGAGCTGGCCAAAAACACACCGTGCGTACCATTCTCGCCTCTGTGATCAAAGTACACTGGGTGGGATCCGTAAAGATTCGTTCCCGTTGGTGTACCGTAAGCATCACGATTCCAGAGCTTGTCTGGGTTAGCAGTTGGCAAGCGGTCACATGATTGGAGAACTCACAGTGCTGGTGTAGTTGGTGGTGTTGAGATGGAATGGATCCGTATGCTCACCAAGACCGTAAAGGTTGGGGGTGTCAGGTAAAGCGGTCCTCAAGCGAAGGTACTGAGTCTCGAAGACCAAGCTAGCAGCCGATGTGTCAAATAGAGTCTCATTTGTGGCTTTTCGAGTAATGGAGAAGGAGAACGGGCTGTCAGTCCATAAAAATGCCAAAGCAGAGTCTTCCGGGCGGATCCCATCGCTCGATGGTCGTGGCCAAACGGATTCTTGGATTTGGTAGACTTGCTCAGCGGCATCAAAGATCTTGACGTGTAGTCTTTGCTCTATCCTGCTTATTAGCATTCGACCTTTTTGCTGATAGCATTTCATCAACGCACCTGTCTGATACTCGACTTCCAGTCGAAGATCTGTCAGATCATCACCATATACGTTGCATGCTGTGCCAGCGAGTGCGAGATTGGCGGTGACTTTGGAGCCATCATTTTTGACGTTGCTCGCAGTATAACCAGGACATTCTTGGAGAGAGGAGCTCTGGCGCTTGGCCAAGGAACCTGCAAACGCGGAAACGGCAGCACCAAGTACCAGCAGTCCTTTGGTGATCATGGTGGGGTTGGTGCTGTAGACAACCACAACAACTTGCTCGATGATCAAGGGTATCGTGGGGAGTAAGCTACCTTTATACCTTGACCATCAAGGCTCTATTAGTCCTAAATACCAGGCAATCCCAGCGTCCATGCCCTAGTCCGGTCATGTCACCACTTGCATGGCCTCGGAAGCTCTTAACAGACACCCAAGCCTCGCTTCGCTTCCCCGCGAATGGCCGTCATCAGGGAGGCTGGTAGTGTGTTTCTTGGCGAAGGACTTGGTGTACAACCAGTCGAATGCCTCGCAGCGCAAAGTTACTCGGACCGTGATTGTGTCTCATTGGAGATGTTCGTACGGAGATGTTTCCTTTTAAGCTTGGGGTTTAGCTAGGACGACGAAAAGCCTGAAATTCTGGGGAAGGCGGAGAAGTGGCCATGTTTGTGTGACGGGGAGGGCGAAGCGGAAGTGCGTAATAGGCGCTGCGGGAGAACTGGGGTTGGATGCATGTCGGACCGTGCAAGTAATGTATTGGCTCACTGTCGGCCCGGCTGCAGGTTGGCGGAATCCCGGATTCAATGGAGCCCTGGAGGGAATCGTTCGTCGTTGCCAAGACGGCCTCCAACGAGCAGGACGTACTGTACACAAAATTGAGGATGCGTAAGACCGAATGTCTTCCCAGCTGCACCTTCTTTGCTTAGTTCTAGACTGGATCGACTTAGAGTTCATCGAGCAGTATAGTTCGTGACTACCGCTGCAGGCATCTTCTTAAGGGCTCCCCCGAGGTCACGAAGCAGAATATGCGAGATTGCTGAGGAGGGAGGGTATGCCCAAGAGGACAAGTCGCTTGCAAGAAGCTCGGGGGGTTTCGATATAGAGCCAGACCAAGGATAGAACGGACTATGTACACCTGGGCATCCACGACTGCATGTGCACATGCAGACTGCTCAGGTGCAGGTGGTGCACATGTGGGCCTGGCGCGAGAGCACGTGACTCTGACCGCTAGCGGCCGCCTTTCGACATTTTCTAGGAACGCGACGTGAGCTTCACGAACAGCCCACACACGCAACAAACCTCACTCCGTCACACCATGCTCTGCGCAATCTCCGGCGAAGCTCCCCGCGAACCCGTCGCCTCGCGCAAGAGCGGCAATGTCTTTGAAAAGCGCCTGATCGAGGCACATATTTCCGAGCATCACACGGATCCCGTCACAGGCGAAGATCTCGCGATCGAGGATCTCATTGAGCTCAAGTCACCACAGGTCGTCACACCCCGTCCACCGAACCTCACCTCGATACCTGCGCTTCTGAGCGCCTTCCAGAACGAGTGGGACGCCATCGTGTTAGAGACACATACCCTCAAGCAGCAGCTGGCGCAAACGCGACAGGAGCTCAGTACTGCCCTCTACCAGAATGATGCTGCAACCAGGGTGATCGCGCGTCTGACCCGCGAGCGCGACGAGGCTCGGGAAGCATTGTCCAACGTCACCATTAGTGGAGCTGCCGGCAGCAATGGCGATGCGATGCAGGTGGACGGTCAGGCCCTGCCTGAAGAGCTGATCGAGAAGATCGACGAAACACAGAAGCAGTACGTACATACACGAACGATTAGCATGCTCAAACTAACCACTGCAGACTATTCTCCACCCGCCGAAAGCGACCCACCCCCGATGGGTGGGCTACGGCCGACGACATCTCTACGTTCGGTCTCACCACCGCAACCGCACCTCTCCACCCAAACAGCAAGAACGTTGCTCTCCATGCGTCTGGAGATCTAGCCCTATTTGGTGGCTCGCTCGGCTCTGCTGGCGTTTACTCGATCTCACAGGGTGATGTTGTGCAAACACTCCAGACTGGCAGCACGGTCACAGCTACCGCTTGGTGGGGAGATCGCGCAATCGTTGCAACTGAAGCCGGTACCGTCAAGATCTTTGAAGAGGGTAATGAGATTGCACAACTTGGGTCGCACGCCGGGCCCGTCAAGACGCTCTCAATGCATCCCAGTGGAAGGATCCTAGCTTCAGCAGGAAAAGACAAGCGTTTCACTCTCCACGACCTCGCGACATTCACAACGGTCTCGCAAGTCTACGTCGAAGCCGAGATCACCTCATGCGCGTTCCATGTCGATGGATTGCTTTTCTTTGTTGGTAGCTCCGACGGCAAGATCCGCATCTTTGATGTCAAGACCGGAAACGCGATGGCCGAACTGGAGACTGGTGCTCCTGTACTCGACATTTCGTTCTCCGAGAATGGCACTTGGTTCGCGGTCGTCAACCAGGGCTCAAGCAACGTCTCAGTATGGGACATCAGGAAACAGAGCGTGGTCAAGGTGCTCGAATCTGGAAGTGAGGTCCGGCGTATCAAGTGGGATTACACGGGCACATATCTGGCCATCGCAGGCCACGGTGGCGTGTCTGTGCAACAATATGTCAAGGCATCCAAGAGCTGGGTCGAGCTCATGAGCAAAGCAGAACCCGCGATAGATGTTGCATGGGGAGCGAATGCCGCCAGCTTGGTGGCTCTAACATTGGAAGGAAGCTTGAAAATCCTGGGGGCAGCATGAGCGAGAAGGATCTTGGGTCAGTTCATATGTATACCCCTTTGCACGAGGGATAGAGTCACTGGAGTTTGGTTGGAGTAATTGCTAGTGGGACAGACACCCTCGAGTAAGGGATGGACGAGCGTCCTGGGTATTTTGTATTCCGGCTCACCTGAGCCTCAAAAGCAGATACAGGCGATGGCTGCAAGTCTGCAAGTCTGCATGCAGAATCGGTGCACATTCATATATAGTACCAATCTAGGACAAAGTTCAGACTGTTTCAACCCGGAGCTGTTACTTCACGCTGACCCCTGCAAATGCTGCCGTGAGGAATATGCGTTTTTTCATGTACAGTACATGAGTTTTCGACGCTCCGTGAGAAGTAGGCAGAAACAGGAAGAAAACAACAGCAGCGCCTGGTATTGTTGTGATTCACAATGAAGTTGAAGGCGTTTGGCAGCTGGCTGTTGGTCATGATGATGCGCAAGGACTATGATGCGCAAGGACTACGGAAGCGCCTTCATCCTTGCCACCCAACGACAACGGCTTCCGCCGACCTCGCGAGTCCAACTCGCGTACACCACACTCTGGCCAACCGACGCTTCTCCTCTTGTGACCGCCACTCGCAAGCCGGATTTCCAGATCGTACGGCAGTTAGCAGCTGGCTGCACTCCGTACTCGCACTCTGACTGTGAGAATGGAGGAAGCGCCATTCGGGTGGCCGCAACGACAGAAGGTGAGTGCTCCCCTTACTGTGGAGACAAGAGGCAGCATGGACAAAGACTGATGCAAAGCTTATAGCGTTCACTGGCTCGGATGCAGGGCAACGACCGGCCTGCGTCACCCGGTTGGTCCTTTACCAATGTTCACCAGCCCCACGAACAGCCGCTTCATTCTCACCCACCGCAGCCAAACGTTCTCGAATACCAACCCGATCTGGTATATCGCCACGACCGCGACTTGAACTCACACTTTGACCCTTCTCACAACGCCTCGAACTTTCAAGCGAGGATACCGACACCATACCCCGACTCAGCTGGAGCTTCACCCCCGCTCGAAAACGCACCACACCTTCCACAGGTCGCAGGCATGGCGGCACAGACACCGAGACGATTTGCCGGGGATGGTCTGGATTTTAGACGACCTGCTGGGCCGAGGAGTCTGCACATAGATCAACAACAACAAGAAGAACAAGAGGTGGAAGACGACGATGACGAAGGACGGATCATGGTAGATTTGAGTGGACCAGAAAACGACAGCGTGATTGATTTGACAGCGGACGATTCGGGCGATTCGGGCTACAGTGCAAGCCAGGACAGCAACGATTCAGCTCGTGTCAATCGGAGCCACAACGCTGCGCCTCGATTACCGCATAGCGGCAGACACATCATAATCGATCTGACTACCGGGCACGAATCATATAGTGAATTTACGCCAGCGTCAATCGACCTCGATTCCACCTCGGCTCGACCGGTAGAGCTACATCAGCGACGGCCGTCTGGGGTGCGAAATAGGGATGCAGATGAAGTGCAGTTCGTAAGAGAACAGGCTATTCCAGAAGAAGAGTTGCAGCGACGAAGCAATCGAGGCTTGGATCATGCTCTGAACCTACTCGGCGTTATGAACGGCGAATTCAACCATCTCCGCCAACAAGTCAATCGGTTCAATGAGCAGTTGAATGCAGATGCGGCTGGGCGGGCTGGACGTGGGCCTATTGCACCACCGCGCGTTAGAGGCTCACGCCGCGTTGGAGCGTTTTTGGCACCAACACTGGATTTCGGCATAATAGGTTTCGACATGGTAGAAATGGGCGGAGCTCGTGCTGCAGGTCCACAGCCACCACCAACGTATGATATCCCTCCAAAGGCACCGGATGGCTTTACACGGAGTCCAGTGGAAGCAGATGTGTTGGCATGTCCAAACTGTGGGGATGAGCTTTGCGTTGGACGCGACGATGCAAAGAAGCAAGTGTGGATAGTGAAGGGGTGTGGACATGTGAGTTTTTTACCGAGTGCTGATATATTCTTTAGAAGCTAAACACATGACAGGTGTACTGTGGCGAATGCACTGCGAATCGCGCCGCTAAGAAAAGCACAAAGGGCAAGGAAAGACCACCAAACACAAGCCCTTTCAAGGTGTGTGTGGTTGAAGATTGCGGCAAGAGCGTGGTCAACCGGAAGAGCATGATTCAAATCTTCCTGTAATGAGTCAAGTGATGGTTGAGGTCAAGCACATACAAAGACTTGGCATACAGCTAGGTTATGGATGGGTGACATACTTTGATGATACCCATGTTGCCGGTACACGCATTTCCAATTCTTTTGTAATGGCCTTTGTCAAGCACTTTGCGTTGCTTTGATGGTGTTGTGGTGCTGCATTTGCATAGTTTGGCGTCAGTTCCAATGGTTCACGACATTTATCTCACGAGTATCGAACAGGAAGGTACACTGCACTCTTTATCTGCATTATATATGGTAGAGCTAGAGGAGATCTAGCGACGTGTACATTTGGTATTGCAATGAACGATGACAACTTGAAACCCTCACATTTTCCTGCACAACGACAATCATTCCTTCCAAAGCGAAAAATTGTAACAGACAGTGGAGGTCTTCACAGCTCGAGAAATGTTCTGCAAGGCTTCCGTGAAATGGTTCTAGACTATGATCTCATCGCACATGTCCCCATCAGCGCCAAGCCGACAAGGATGTCCAGAGCCTCAGGTACGCGAGCTCTCCAGGGCTCGAGCCGAGGCTTAGAGTAGAAGTGGACAAATCTCAGCTCACAACAATCGAACCCAACGCCACCAACCAACATATACCCCGACTGCTCACCACTCTCTTCCGAGTTCAACCGACCTCGTGTCAACTCCAAATTATGCCGCCCAAAACCACCACTAAGCCCAAGCCCGCTCCCTCTGAGGCAAAAAATGCCTACCTTCTGACATACAATGCCTTGTCCGCCGCCCTCTGGGCCGGTGTCCTCTACCAGACATTGGCAATCGCGACACACGAGATTAGCAATGCGCGGAAAGCTGGCGCGTTCTTTGGAGGGAATACGAATAGTGTTGTAGGTGGGTTGAGTGCGATCAAGACAGGCTTAAGCAGCGGGAAGGTGTACCAGGAGCTCGAAGTTTACACGAGATTGGTGCAGAGTGTAGCAGGATTGGAGGTTGTACACAGTCTTGTCGGTTAGTAACTCCACCTCCTTTCACTTTGGCACGATATGTTTCATATCATGGAAGCCACAAGAAAGCAACAGACAAGCAACCAAGGATGCACATACTCCAACTTGGCTAACAACGCCACCACCAACAACAGGCATCGTCCGAGCCCCACTCCTCACAACCCTCATGCAGGTCTCCTCCCGCTTCCTTCTCGTATGGCTAATCGCCTACCCCTTTCCTCAATCCACGCGACACAACCCCGCGTACACCACCATGCTCCTCGCCTGGAGCATCACAGAAGTTGTGCGCTACTCCTACTTCGTCTTCACACTCAGCGGTCTTGGCGTCCCTAAGGTCTGGACATGGCTGCGCTACAATACCTTCCTTGTTCTCTACCCTCTGGGTGTCGCGAGCGAGTGTTGGCTCGTATATAGCGCTATTCCGCTAGCGAGCCGCGTGAGGCAGCAGTATGGGATTGCGCTTTGGGTTATTTTGGCGGTATATGTGCCGGGAATTTGGGTGCTGTTTACGCACATGCTTAAGCAGAGGAGGAGGGTTATTAGGGAGAGCAGGAAAGCGTAGAGGGGTCTGGGTGGTTCGAGTGGTCAAACGTGGACACGGGAGATGTCGCGCCATGAACCAGCGCTGCTAAGATATGGGCTTTGTTATGTACTTTGGTATGTTTTATGGTGTATGAAGTTGACAGCATTGCGGCTTCACTGCTGATGTACGTGTAATTACGATTATGCTGATCCGGTACCGCCACGGTATGAGGCGATTGCTCCAGAGAACGTGATCGGATGCAGATACAATCCTCATCCAACTCGCTCCACCTGTCGATATGTCGAGACGGGCATAATTGTATTACAGAAGCCTCCACGGACCTTCTCAGGATACGACAGAGGGCTGCCGTCGCATTCTTCAGCGTAAGCTGACCATCAAATAAGTCAGCGCGCACCGCGCTCATCCCATCCCTAGGATCGTGAATGTAGTCGGCATGGCAGTCGGTAATCTCAATTCAACCTTCCACTTCATGAAAATCATTCCCATCTCGTTCCTAACATTATTCGTCAAACTCCAACTAAAAATTCTCTCATCTCACACCCCCTCCATGAATCTCCACTCCACTCCACCCTCCCCCGCCATCATACACCCGCTCCGGCCGCCCCACCATCTTAAAACTCTCTCGCTGCAACTCTCTCGTCACTAATATACTCTTCATACTCTGGTCCTCGCGCATACTGTTGTTGAAACTCACATTACTGCTGTTACTGCTGGTACTAGTGTCTTTAATGGTAGGTTCGACTAGGCGTTTTCGTTCGTAGCGACGTAAAAGGAGGGCGATGAGGGGGACGCTGAGGAGGAGGAGGATAGTGGCGGCGACGATGCAGATTATGGCGGTGGGGGAGATGCCGGAGGGGATGTGGGTAGAGGAGTGGGAGGAGGGGGCCATAGGTATGGGGGTGGTTGTTGAGCGGGGGAGGACGGTGAGGAATGAGCCGAATGTTGTGGTGAATGGCGTTGTCATATTGCGTCTTTGTCTGTTGGCTTATTTTGAGATCTTGGGGCGTATGAATCGTTGAATAGACGGCCGGAGGTTGGAGAATAGAGTCGAATTGGGTGAAGTCAAGTTTGATAGTGTAGTTGGGTATGAACAACGAGATTCAGTAAAGACTGTAGTGCTCAAACAAGTAAAGGCTGTAAAGGTTCAATGCGAGAACAAATGCAAACAACCGCAAGAATGACAGGAAAGTATTGCGAGCATGTATACTAAAGTAGCACGAGGAACAGGAGGGGCAGACCCCTCCTTTAACAAACCTCAGCACCTTCCAAAACCAACCCACCCTCAATTCCTACCCTATCTCACTCACCCATCCCCTTCGTCCAAGGCCTCGTGGGCATATCAGTCCTGTTAGCGTTTCTCTATATCCTCGATGTCGCACACGAATTGGCTCACGCGAAAGTTAGCGGGCGTTAGTGCTTAACCAATCAAAATGCACAACTGGCTTACCGAAAGGAACGCGCAGTGAGCCGCACGCCACCGTTCTTTGCTTTCTGTGCAAGGCACTTTCCGAGAAGGTTTGGCTTTGGCGAATAGGAGGGCGGTTACTGTTGATGGCTAGGAACGGCTGCGAACGTGTGTCTAGGGTACTGGAAGGGGCCATGGTTGAAAGAACGCTCGTTGGGTCGGAGGTGGCCAGGCCCCAGAACTTCCACACAACGATACGCATGTTCTTCTGAATAGCTGGAGTTGTGTCATTCGATACATGGCTCACCGCTTTGCTGTGCGCCATCGGCGAGGGCATAATTGCGACATCGAGAGCTGAGGATGGTACAGATTTCGAGGTGCTGAACGCCGTTCGTTGGCCTCTAGATGATTACACAAGGTACCTGCCTCACTCGTCTCTGGTCACTTACAGTCCCCATCTTTCCCAAAGAGAAGGAATCGTCTCAAACTCATCTCACCGCAATAGTTGTCTCAAATTCATTGTCCCTGTGCCACCTTTTCAAGCATTATACATGCGACTAGAAATCGGAAGTATGTGTCAGAGCACGCGACGAGCGCTAAACAGTCTGCAGGTGTACGATGGTGCAATAGCAGCTTAATCAGAAATATAGTACACTATGCAGAGTTCGTCTTCAACCCTGAGCCCTGACGACTAGGTTGCAGTACGAGCTGTTGCGTCACACGACGAGTAATGTCCAAGCCGTCAAAGCGGACTCGAAGCAATACAGCATTCGAAAACCCAAAGCAAGTGCTTGTGGATTCACCTCCCAAATGAACCTCCCATCCACGGTCGACTTATCACGCGCGCTCAGGACGCAGATGCGGGCGTGTTGCGGGGTGCAAATCCACCGAGGATGGGTCATCAGGCTGCAGTCTCTGAGGGGCGCGCCGCACAGGCAATACATTCCCCGACTCGCTATATCTATTAGCTGCGACATTGATGTCAGAAGTGACCATAGCTATGGCTCTAGTATGAGTCTTGTAACGGAAAATACTACATGGCGACCATTACCAAGAGCCAACCCCGCATCACTACCCAGTCTCAGAGAACCCGGACACAGCATCATTAGCGACCACAAGCCCTTTGGATGGAAAACAAGATGCCGCTAAATGACCCGGATGACTATAGAGAGCATGAGAGTTTATTGGGTACGGCATATTCGTCATGGAAGGCTGGATTTCATGGCGAGGCGCCTGCCCAGGATCCGATAGTCTCTACCCAACTGTGGTTGAAGCTTGCATTACCTCGCCGAGCAGAAACGGGTTTTGGAGCAAGAATATTTGAAGCAAAACTCCTGCAACGAGTGCACGCCCAATAACGGTAGATCACTCCACAATATCACAACGGTTTACCCATGTACAGTATGTCGATCAATACGGTTGTCCATCACCATTGGCTATTACACGATGTCCCCATCGGCGCGCCAATTCTTCCAAGGGTATCCATGAACCTACACATACTTCGTGTTCAACATCGCTGTGGTAAAGGTACTATCACATCTTGTAGTAGGACTGGTTTTTCCGATGACGCGGCAAAGTTTGCAGAGATGTATCCAGGGGCTCTGGTTCAAAGATTCACTATAGTTGTTCAACGGCACCTAATCCCCGCTGGTGTGTCGTAGTGTCAAGCAAGATCCTAATGCGGAATATTCTCAACCAAGTTCACCATGGGTCAGAATACCGGCAGGCCTTTTATCCGTTAGTAGCAATGCCCTGATTGGATATGAGCTCAGGATTTACTTCTAATGATGCTGGCTTCCGCTCGTTAGCCTTGCCGAGCGTCTTTGTCTCTATCGTTAGGGTACGGATGGCGACAGCTCCGCCCATGACGCCTGCCACATTTATTACTTCATTATCGCCACTTATGCGAAAGCTTTCAGCCATTCACTAGTTTTTAATTGCAGTGTTGTAGGACAACCGTGCGAAACCTGTTCGACTACATCGGGATTATGGTAGGATGCGACGCCACCTCGAAAGGGATGCTTGACACAACTGAGTAATTGTTATGCTACTGAATGAGCATGGTTGAGAACGACAGGAATCTTTTCTTCACTGTCTTTGAATAAACTACATACCGTGGAGGACGATGCTCGCCTGTTCCACATATGCATACGTGGTGGTGATGTTGTCGGCCATTTGGCTGCGCTAGGCCGGATTAGGTGAGCAAATTCACCCCAGTCTCGCTCCCAACGGTGCACACCAGCGGCGAACGTGAATTTCAAAGTGAGCGGCATGTAGACGTTTCGGGCCTTCCGATTGTCTATGACCATGAGGCGTGGATGAAAAAGGTCAGGTTATATGCAAATGGACTGTGACTAGCTCCCAGAGGTCGGGTAATAACCCCATCCGGCACATGGATACTGACGTACAACAAGACAGATTGAAAGTTCTGCCGTATAAGTCAATCCAGTCTTCGTGCTTTAGAAGTTCTACCTGAACCTGTCTCTAATACGAAACATGTTGCACAACAACATGCGCTTTCCAGCGCTGCTCGCGACCATTTGCGGCCTCGTCGGATCTTCTCTAGCGCAAATCAACCTTGGGACTACAGCAGGCTTTGGAGTCATAGCCAGAACCGCTGTAACTAATACAGGGAACACCGTGATTGCGGGCTCACTCGGTATATACCCTAACACGGAGAGCTCGATTACTGGATTTCCACCGGGTCGTTCAGGGACTATCTACGCTGGCAATGGGGTCGCTGATCAAGCCCAAGCAGACGCTCGAGCTGCTTACAATACTGCTGCTTCGCTAGCTTCCACTGCAAGTATCACAGCTGATCTTGGTGGCCAGACTCTCGTGGCAGGCACCTACACATCTGGATCATCAGTGCAGATCACCGGGCCGCTTACACTCGATGCTCAGAACGATCCTAACGCGCTCTTCGTTTTTCAGATTGGCACTACACTCACGACTGCATCCGCTTCATCCATCGTACTTGTCAATGGCGCGCGGGCTTGCAACGTCTTCTTTCAGGTCGGTTCTTCCGCAACGCTCGGCAGCACTACCATTTTCAATGGTAACATACTAGCTTTGGCTTCAATCTCTCTTGGAGACGGCGCGACGGTGAATGGTGGGCTGTATGCCCTAACAGGTGCGGTCACTCTCATCAACGACCAGGTTGCAGCCCCAGGGGCTTGTGCAGTCGTCCCGACGCCATCTACCGTTCCGGCCACTATTGTGACCTCAAATACCGATATCGTTACCACCACGGTCCCAGCCTCGGTTATAACGAGCACCATCTCCCCACCGGCTGAGATTACCACTATTTCTGGAACCGACCTCACGTCCACAGAGTCAGGCAGCATCATTACCCGCACGATAATCGGACCGCCGGTGCCCACAACTTTGCCGAATGGGGATGTTACCACTATACCCGGAGAAGAGACTGTGACAAGCTTGACCGACGGTGGCACGACTGTCACTCTCCCAGGTACAGACATTGTTACAACAGTCCCTGGATCTATGATAATCACCACGATCACGACACCTACGACCCAGCCTCTCACCAGGCCGAACATTCCCAATTCCCTGCCTGACATTCCGGAGATCCCTGACTTCCCCGAGTTCCCAGATGGATTCTTCACTAGGCCAAACTCGCCCATAACTACTGA
The DNA here is from genome assembly GCA_010093695.1 of Plenodomus tracheiphilus IPT5. NCBI lineage: Eukaryota > Fungi > Ascomycota > Dothideomycetes > Pleosporales > Leptosphaeriaceae > Plenodomus > Plenodomus tracheiphilus. The sequence goes on from MU006302.1 coordinate 37,511, forward strand.
AGAAAGAACCACAAAGCCTGATAGGCCTACCACAAGACCAACGCTATCAATTCGAACATCGTTTCGTGGCGCGACGAGGTCATCGAGTTCTCTAGCGTCTTCTATGACAAAAGTTTACTCCGTATACTTCTCTACAAGCGCCAAGTCCTCGGCAAGCGGTCACCAAGCCAACTCGAAGAGCTCCACATACCCTGGCTATGCCCATTCAAGACTTGTGGTAACGTCTGAGGCTTATGATAAGGTACAACTATTAATGGTACTCCATGTACAACGCTTTCATACTTCGAGCCGACCTGTTCTTGCACCCAGACTACGGTTGTTCCTATCGCATACACGCCTGTACCCGAAATAGTAACCATGAAGCTGATTACTGTGAGCGGGGTGCCCTGTACGACAACACGATACTACGAAGGGACATGCGATTGTATCCGCACCTCCAATGTGCCGATCCAAGTAGTGAGTGCATCCGCCAGTATTGCAACGGTCATCAACGATGTGCCCTGCATCATTTCGAAATACTACGAGCCTTCGTGCAATTGCGTACAAACTGCCACAGTGCCAGTCCGGATTGCCAGCGCTGATGAGACGCCAGTCCCAGCTGTTGATGCAGCCTGCGCTCCTACAGCGAATGCCTTGTAAGTCATTTTCCATAAGTATCTTGGTTCCTGTTGGCTGAATTCCGCAGATTCACTTGTATGTCGGCATGTATGCAACCGTACATGCCCACCTTGACGACCACGTCGACGCAGACCTCCACAGAGACCGCTACGGAAACATCTACTCATACGTTCTACTCGACTGAGACTTGCTCTGCTACCCCGAGATACCGCATGTAATCACACATGTGAAATGAGATGCTGCGCTTGTTATCGATTGCCGTATACACCAGTCGCGTCCATGATTTCAGGATTATTCTATTTAACGGACCCTCCTTCGCGACACAACTATCTTTGTATAACATAGACACAGATGGGAATATCTAATTGATCTTGTTATAGTATCGCGCATCTCACAGTACGCGAGCCAACTAACAATGCGCAATCCTTGGCCTGACGTTGATTTCCTGAACCACGTATGTTTCGCGCTCATGGGGAGATGCGTGGTCGCATAAACACACCAGGCACGAAGTCAATGTCGACGCAACAATATGAGTGTACTAGAACAGACCCCGTTGATCAACCTTCATCGCAGCACCGGATCGCGCGGTCGGATACTGGACCAAAGCCTCTGATCACGCCACTGTGGCGCTCTATAACCCTGAATACGACCCATACATCTACTCGCAACTTTCAAATCGCAAGTGCAGGATCCCACCAAAGGCTTTGATTACTGATCTAGCCATGGCCAATATGCACAGTCGACGTATAGTGCTTGTTGTTGCAATCCAGTCCCATCCGGACTTCCGGCAGTCATCGCAAGACACAAGAACGGCTTGAACGTTGACATTGGCTTCTGTGGGTTAGAAAAGTACATACATAGCTTATGTAGTGGCAATTTTGCTGCATATGTCAGGTTTAGTGCTCTGCTTACTGTGATAAATTACCAGTCTTAATGTAGCACTCAATATTGGGCCTAAGAGCTTGAGTGCAACATGCACCAACCGTTTCGACCCCAGTACTATCTAATCTACGAACAGCTACGTACGATACGGAACAAACTCCAATCCCTCTCAAGATAATAGAGTGCAATGTTAACTGCTTTTGCTTGTTCACAGAAGTAGTGGGTTTCATGAATAGCTCTTCAACCGCCCATGGGAACCGACCTATAGAGTATCGCTGCTTCGTAACTTTGCTTTTTCATAATAGAACATCATAAAAGATAGTACTATGTCCTAGATATTTAGTTGATATGGATTGAATGGGGTGTGCTTGACGTAGCGCGTATACATACATCAGGTCTCTTACCCGTAATCGGCTTTACTGAGTTGTTGCTATAGAGCAGTTGTATGCCTCGCAGGCAGCTTGCCCTGACTGTCCTCAATATGAAGTCAATCCTTCACCAGTATGTTAGACTCGTGACCATCAACCACAGTCTCAATATTATCATTGCATCGCAAGGACTCTAGTTACGCTCTCGTCGATAGCTCCCTTCACTTAGCCATCGCTCCAGGACCTACTTTAACATCGTAAACAAAATGAAGTTGTTAACACTCGCTACGGTTAGTGCCTTTTTGGCCTAGGCCGTGTATGCATAAATGTATCAAGATGATTGAAATTGTAATAATCAATTGTTCCAGATACAGCGTGAAGTATCGATGTTCTGCGGTAAATGCTCAGCGCTACGAACGGGCGGGCCATCTAGCTTCACCATGAACTGGACGACCTAGTGGTGCTAGGGACTTTGTACCATCGTCTGGTGCTGGTAATAGCAATTGGTGCGAGTTTGACTTCGAATAATTATCACTCTTTAGGACGGGCTGTAACGAGAGACGATATCTACGTGTCACTAGTCAACCCACCTTGGTAACACTTATTATTAGGTAGTAGTATGTAAGCACTAATATTGATCACTATACTATACTATAGTAAGCAAATATTGACACTACAGACGGTCAACAGTTTTGGCATCCTTTAATGCAGGGTAACAAGATCATTTTTAAGCCGTCATAACCCCCTTGCTATAATGTTAGGCCTGGTACGGCGACAATAAGGTCGAAAGGATAATCACTGGTACTTCTAATTCTCGTTTCTTCTACTCTGCTCGGCGAGTAATTTCAAGGGATAGGGCCGTTGCACGTCGGTTTTCATCCTTGCTAGCTTCCGTATTATATCGAAAATAGGCCGAGCCATTGGTGACTCAACAACAACTTCAATCCGGTCATATTCGGTAAAATACGGAGCTCAAACGAAGTGGCAATATCCGACGTACCTCCGCTAAGCTCTTGCACGCATACGCAGCCACGACTACATAAGGATGTTGTCTAGCCCTTGTAACTGCGTCTGTCGTATGTACCAATATCTACGGTGATCTTTAAAGCCTCCTCACTATGCGTACTTCACTGCTCCTGGCTGCTGCGGTATGCACTCCGATCATTTATGCCGCACCACCTTCCATTGATTGTGAGCCCACAGGCCCTCCGCACCCTGTATCACCTTTCGCCGCAAAGGAAACTATCAAGGCAGATGTTCTCATTCTTGGTGGTGGTGCGACAGGCGTCGATGCCGGCCTGCGGCTCAGGGATCAAAATAAGTCCATTGCCATCGTAGAGTCATCGAACCTGCTCGGTGGCCATGTCGAAACGTTGATTGATCCTGTCAGCGGCAAGTCAATCGAATACGGTGTGCAAGCATACATAGACAATGACCAGACCAGGAGTTTCTTCGGTCGCTTCAATGTTTCGCTGGACAATGTAGTCCTGTCGCCTTTCCCATCGAAGATTGTGGACTTCAACACCGGCGTCATGCCACCTAATGCATCCGCCGTCAACCCTTACGACTTCATCGGCCCGCTAGCAAACTACCTATTCACCACCATCAATTTCAATGGCATATCTGAAGGAGCCTACGATCTTCCCAGCCCTGTGCCGGCCGACCTCTACATGCCCTTCGGTGCCTTCGTGACGAAGTATAATCTAACCGAAGTTCTACAAGTTGTGTGGATCTTTGCACATGGCGTTGGCAATTTGCTGGAAACGCCAACTCTCTACGTGCTCCAGAATTTCGGCCAGCCGCATCTTCTCGGCCTGAGCCAAGGCTATCTTGCCCCTACCATCGACGGTGGAATTCAAGAAGTCTATAACAAGGCGGCGGCCCAACTCGGCAAGAGCGTGCTTTACAAAAGTAAGGTTGTACAGACCACTCGCAGTGCTGCTGGTGTCTCTGTCGTAGTTCAAACGTCACACGGACCCAAGGTCATCGAGGCGAAGAAGCTCCTTGTTACCATCCCACCTACCATCGAGAATCTATCAGGCTTTGACCTCACTCCCGCCGAGATAAAAGTTTTCAGCCAGTGGCAACACGTGCCATACTACGTCGGCGTACTACACAATACTGGGCTTCCAGACTTGACCAACTTCTACAACGTGGACCTTAAGAAACCCGCAAACCTGCCAGAGGACAAGTTCGTCTGGCGCATCGAGACGGTCGGTGTCTCAGGCTACTTAACTGTCAAGGTTGTCGGAGAGGCCGACTCAGGCAAGGCGAAAAAGCTGGTGAAGGATGCTGTCGCGCGCATTGGAAAGACCTTGGGTGTCAAGACTAAAACCGAGTTTGTGGCGTGGCAAGAGCACAAAAACCTGCAGCTCAAAGTCGACCCCAAGGCTATCGCTGGCGGCTTTTATGCGGATTTGTATGCTCTACAGGGGAATAGCAGCACATTCTGGACTGGCAATGCTTGGGCTTCGGATTATTCGCCTTTGTTGTGGGCCTTCACTGAGAAGAGAGTTCTTCCGTCGCTGCTTGGGTAAGAGACGAGTAATTTGCAGATTGAGCTCGAGTGGGGTTGGAGTGTTCTTTCGTTCGTAGGTGAAGTAGGCATCCTAATACCGTCGTGCCTTCTTAATCCAATTCTTGTCTATCTATACATACCAGTTAAACTTCTGAAATCCTGCTAGGGTGAATAAGGTTTACATGCGGTTCTGCAATAGTTTCAATAGGTTTGATAATCAGAAAAAGATAGGCTTCTTCCCATTACCTGTGGTACTCCCAGCCCGACTCTTACTCGTGAATCTTGCTAACTTAAGATCTCAACATTGAGCCCAGCCACGTAAATTGCGACACTGCCGTTGATGTTGTTAAGACTATGTGAAGGTGCGTGTCTAGAACTACTAGTAAATGTTTGATCAGAGTGGAACCGAGGCTGACCGGACAGTGAGTGCACTACTATTAGCTTCGTGGTTAAATGCGAATATGATTCCCATATTGGGCTAGAGGGAACTTCGGGCATCAATTCACTGGTACATCGTCCTTTTATCTAGCCTCTATACTAGCAAAGTCACCCTGTGGGATAGTGCTTACATCTCATATGTGGGACCGATGTAGTCTTGCAGTCTCTACTGCCTATAACGTAGAGGCTGCTTCCTGTAATAATTGTCCCATGTACTCGCAGTCAAAACACTGGACAACATCGACCTCACGCAGACAACAACGACGTGTAAATCCGAATCCGACACACCAACTGAGCGTGGGAACTACCATAATGCAACGCACTCCAACCGTAGATTTCGGCGCCATACCAGGAGAAATTCCAAACACTGTCCTACCCATCGATGTGCAACTTCCACAAGCTGCTGAAGAGGCAATACGTCTGCTCAACGACTGGAGTACAGACAGCCTGACCGAAGGAGCGATATGGCGAGACTTGCTCGCTTTGACAGGAACCTACCGAACGATCCACGGCCGCGTCAACGTGCATCGAATGTTGAACGATCTCAGCTCCGCGAGGAAGCGCTCGGTATTTGAGCTTGGGAGCGCTGGTCCGCGCATAGTGAGCAGCTTGGAGGATGCGTCATGGATTGATGTCGATGTTAACTTTCGCTTGAGATGGTCAAGAGGGCGGAGTCACAATGCTATGCTCGGCGAGGACGGCGATCTAGTAGGGAACTGCAGTGGCATTGTGTCTGTTGTGTATGACTCTGACGGTGAATGGCGGATCTGGATGCTGAGATCTTGGCTTGAAAGTTTTGAAGGGCGTGGGCATCCGGATGTGCTGGCTCCGCTACCTGCAAGTCACACAGTAGCAGTGACCGAGGAACAGATCTACGACGTCGTGATTGTTGGTGGGGGTTTGAGTGGGCTGTCTTTGGCAGGGAGATTACATGCCCTTGGCCTCACGTATCTGCTGTTGGAGAGGACGCCGAATATTGGAGATGTGTGGAAAGGCCGGTATGACTCACTCACATGGCATACGATCAAGGAATTCGGCGAGCTTCCATTTGGACATACATTCGAAGACGAAGATCCCGTTCTCCTTCCTTCGAAGCAAGTTGCTGCCAGACACAAAGCTTGGGCGGAAAATTTTGGCATCAATGTTAACTGCGGCTGCCATGTCGAAGCGGCTGACTGGGACGAAGGATTATCCATTTGGAAGGTGAGGTCTTCCACCGGAACCTATAGATCTCGAAATTTGGTACTGGCGATTGGGCCATGCGCATCAAAGCCTGCTCGTCCATTGTGGGCAACACCTGAGCAGGTTTACTCAAGTGGATTCAAGGGTAGTATTGTGCACAGTGTAGACTACCAGAATTGCAAGGCGTGGGCGGGCAAGAAGGGCATAGTTGTTGGCACGGCGAACACAGGTCACGACGTAGCCGAAGACATGCTACGAGCCAGAATGACCACAACGATGATCCAGCGAAGTAAGACGTTTGTCATGCCTGCAGAGTGGGTACAGAGTTCTCAAAAGGTAACCTCACTTCAATGATAGTAGACTGGCTCGACAGAGAGGGTCGCTGACATCCGCCAATTAGGTACTTTACAACAAGCAAATCCCCACGGCGAGGGCTGATCGACTGTCATATACGGCCCCATACAGTATCTTCCGCGAACTGGCCAATCGCATTGTTCACAAAATGATCACGGAGAACCCAAAGCGATTTGATGCGCTGGAGAAGGCGGGCTTCAAGCTCGAGCGTTATGGCAATGTCGCCAATCATGTGCTTGTGCGATTGGGCGGCCATTACATCGACACTGGTGCATCTGCAAAAATCGCAGCAGGTCTTATTCGGATTGAGACTAGAGCAGTCTCGAAGCTGACGTGCAACGGACTTGTACTAGATGATGGAACAGAGCTCAACACTGATGTGATCGTGCTAGCCACTGGTTTTGAACACGACTTTCGAGAACAGGCAAGGGAGATAATTGGAGACGTTGCGGATCAGATGGATGACTACTGGGGATTGGATGCGGAGGGAGAACTTCGGGGGTATGCGAAACGCGCTGGACGTAAGTTAAGACGTGTGGTTTACCACTCCGCTGAGGTCATACTAACTTTTCCGAAGATGCGCACTTGTTCTACCATGGGGGCGATGTTAGGCTTGGAAGGTTTTTCTCGCGCTTTATTGCTCTTCAGATACAGGCTAACTTGCTAGCCCCACAGTTACTAGAGTAGTGGATTTTCTTCCTTGGTAGTAGAGGTTTAAGTTTCTAGCGCATATTTCAATTACTAGTAGTAGCTAATACTATTAGATTTTAACTTCATAACCATCATTATATCTTATATAATTATCTCTATATAGTCTTTTAAAGCTTTATCAAGTTAGGAGAGGTTCAGTGGCATCAGCATTACTATATATTAGAAGAAGAATTCTTAGATTTGTATGACTTATTCTTGAGTATATTTATATTTCACACTATTAGTGTTTCTAGATAGTAGGCAACATGAATTGATTTTGAGGGTAAAGTGTTGCTGTTGTTATCTCTTAGCCAATGTACAGGGGGAGGCACTGCTTAGGAACGTGCTTAAAATCGGTCGTTCAAGAAAAGCCGCCTAAGGAAGGTGCTTGTACCAGAGGATTGCGTCCGTGGGGGGCGAGTGTTGTTAGATTTAGTGACATAGAGCTGTCGGAACGCAGCAAGTGAGGATACAAGAAGAGCTGCAAGTAAGTCAGATAGATGAAAAGATTTTGTAGGACTCGCAGTTAAGCTAAAGAATTTACTTACTGACAGACATTTCAAGGTTGTACCATAGATACAACCAGCTTACATCGGCTTGACTGTCTGTAGTAGGAATGACGCTCACCCGGGCAATAACCGTACCCATAACGATGACCGTGAGGGAAAAGAGTGACATAAGGGCGAGTTTCTTCTTTAGCGGTACGCGTACATGCCAGAGCATGATGATTGGATATGTGATGACTACAATGTCTCAGCATGTAACTTCTGGATCGCATCCCTACATACTCAATAGATCAGTGATGACGTCGATTGCACACTGAAAAGCGAATAACTTGTGTTCCGACGCTAAAGAAGCTTCAGTGGAACATTGCGCTTCATTGAATTAGTCAGTGATTGGTCTAGTCGAAACTGAACGCATACTTACTAAAGATGTATTCGAAAGACGATAGGAGGCAGTTGTACTGTTGTGCGCCTGCCGCGCTAATGTAACCAATGCCGGTTACAACCGCGACGGTCCAAAACCATTTCTTCCTGAGCCCCTCATGATGGTTATCCAACCTCCTGAAGAAGACTAGGAAGGACGCCTTGATGCCAAAGATACATGTCTGGTAGATCCATAAATATGCTACCGTTCCGCGCAGAAGGCGGCGTTCTCTTGCCAGTACCTCTGGGGTGGGGATTAGTTCGCCAGTAGTCAATAAATACTGATCGTAAAGCCCTCGAGACCCCATCTGCCAAATGGCGCAGCATGCCATACTGCACATCCATGAGAATATGACCATAAGATCATCGGCAAATAGCTTTCGGAACGAGTTTATTCGGATCCCAAGACGCAGGAAAACGAACAGTGATCCGACTGCTTCTCCACCCCACATCATTCCCTATAACGATGAGCTTTTCCCCATCGTATGATAGGTAGCAAACGCTGAAGGAAGTAAACTTACAAGAAAGATCTCTTTGCTAACCCATGGCGTTTCAGATGCACCAACACCCATAGTGATTGTGAACAAACCTGTCTTTGACTGAATCGTGTAAAGCGACACGCGATTGCTCTACAAAGAAAAAAGGCAAAGTCATAATCAATCTTTTCAATCCATAAGAACATAAACTTTGGATTTCTCTAAGAGTGAGATACTTAGGGCTTCGGGCCGAGACTTGTCTCCTACGAACCCTAAGACTCTGCCAGGAATTTCAAATGCGGTGAAGGCTTATGGTTTCACAACTTGATTGCGCCCCAAGCCCCCGCATGCAAGCGTGCAGCCAGTTGATATCTGCTGGACTGCCGAAATTGATGGTTGGGCTTGAATACGTACGCTCATAGACACGAGCTTGACAAACGATCCGAACATGTTCATCATCTTACACCTCAGAACACTGGGTTGTCATCCGGTGAGTATGCCGGAGAGCGCTTAGGGCGATAAACCCACTCGGAGAGTGTTTCATTGGTGCATGACTACATCCACACCTAGTATTGACATGTATGAGATGGTTGTACGACATCAATGACTGCATGCGTCCCTATGAGCCAACCCCGGATAAATTCTTTCGTTGTAACCTTGAAGGTCGGAGGGTGTAATCATTGCGATCGTCTGCCGATCCGTCAAAATTATATGCAGCTAGTCCCGGCTAGGTTTGCGATTGAAACCATTACTGACAAGAGTGGAAGGTAGCTGGTGGGCTAAGATTTGCAGCAGAAACTATTCTGGTACAGTTTGCCGAGCATTACCGGTACCGTACTTTGACTGGTCTGTCGCCAAGCGATCTATATACGATTCGGACACACATGTAATCTATATATTTCGAGGCAGTGAGCAAAGATAATGAGTTCCATAGATATGAGACCAAGCTTGCATGAGCCTCAAAGATGGGTAGCAGATGTCAATTCTAGATAATCTGTCGTGTGCTATGACCAGAGGGACGCAGAAATCTCACACCAACCCTTTACCACAATACTGCGAAGCCCCCTGAAGTCGATCAGGCCTTGCGTTTATACCAAAGAGGGAAGAACAGATACCGGGATGGGGCAGACATACCATAGGTACCCTTGGGTCTAGCAGGCCCGCAAGGCTAAGGCAAGCGAAGGACGCATACTCATATCCACAACTTCGCCGCTAGGGGTAAATCGCCCGCGCTTGTAGACATTGAGGCAGCGTATTTTTATTAATTTGATGAAGTCTCTTTTAGCATGATCTTGAGCATACCTGGGTGGTAACCATCTTGGCGTGGCTAGGTACCGTGGTAGCAATCACGAGACGCACACATGACAGCACACCAGAGTCTGGTTCCACAGAGATTTCGGGTTCTTTCTTGACAGGCAACATAAGTATAAAGGAAGCTTTCATCATCCTGCATATGGAGCAGATGGGTCGCAAGACGTTCTCTGTGCAAGTATATAGCCTTGCCACGACGCACGTAGGACAAGGGCTAGCAGACTTATTGCAACAATCTTCCAACCCGGTACAATTATAACGTGGATGATGATTTTTGCCTATACTTTTCTGTTTTGTGACGGAGCCAGAGTCGTGGCTCAGCGAGTGTTACAAATGTCTTGGACTATCTTGTTGTCAGTATTCTTATTAGGACTTTGGGGTATCTGGTGGCTTTACAAATTTGTTCTGCTTCCAAGAGCACGACCTCACGACCCTCCGACTTTACCTTACTTGTTTCCCTGTACGTGACTGAATTGCCTGCAGTATTTGAGATGCTAATGGTTCACTACGTAGATATTGGTACATAGTGCGATTCTGATATAACGCGGAATCTGATATTATTTTAGGTCATATGGGAGCCTTCTTCCGGGATTCTCATCGCCTAATGGCTAGAGGGGTGTAAGTTGGCATACTCTTCAAAACTTTATCTTGGAGTCTAAGAGACAAAGAAAATACTTTTCCAATGCACGCCAGCCATTCTCAATTGTCATCCTTGGCAAGACATATTACGTCATTTCCTCCCCCAGTGACACTACGGACTTCTACTCGAACATCACGACACTCTCATGGGATGGGTTCCTAAACCATACCCTACACACTTTCGGTGTATCGTCCAAGCGCCTTGAATTCCTTTGGACTCCTCCAGAGAAAGCGACAGTCTTGAACCCAAAACGAAAATGCCTTATACACTTGACGCAGGACTTGTACAAACAGCACTTACTGCCAGGTCCGACTTATAGTGGGCTCATAGAGAAGTATCGTCAGTCTCTACAAGATCTCTCTTCATGGGAAAAGCTCAGTTGGAGGCATGGTAAAGATGTTACGGCACGAAGCAATACTTTCTCCCTGTACGACCTGTGCGCTCAGGTGATGATTGACGCGACCCAGCTTTCTTTGTTTGACCCGGTTTTATTCGCCATCGACCCAAGTATGACGGACAAAATGAGGATATTCACGGACCAATTGTGGAAACTCTTCTATAACTCTGTGCTTTTGGATGCTCGCGAGATCAAGGCTTTGCGGGAGAAATACATTCGTGCGTTCTCCATTTATCAGCGGCTGCCTAAAGAGATGAGGAAGAATGAGGCATGGATCGTGACTGCATTGATCGATCAGTACAAGGAGCAGGGTATACATGAGGGTGATAGTGCTGCAATGTTGGTTATGGTATACTGGACGTGAGTTCCCATGTCTCTTCCACAACCGCTGTCTCCTCTGACCTTATTACTCTCTTTTTTGCTGACGAACATGTTATTATGAACAGCGGCGATGCAAATGCATACAAACTTGCGTTCTGGATCATGAGCTACATCCTGTTCGACTCGGACCTCTACACCGCACTGGTAGCAGAGACATCGCCTGCGATCAGCGACAACGGCGACATTGACATGTCCTACCTCGCAAAGAATTGCCCACTTCTACATTCGGTCTATAGCGAGGCGTTGCGTCTGCGAAAGCGCGACCTTGCTTTCCGCCAAGTTGAAACGGATACCCATATAGGTGGTAAGGTGCTTCGAGGCGGCAACCTGGCTCTGGTACCAATTTGCCAGCTTCACGATGACCGCAGCGTGTTTGGGAAAGACGCTGGAACATTTCATGCTACACGTTTCCAAAAAGAAGCCAGCTTTCAGAACTGTCCGAGTTACAAGCCATACGGTGGCGGCAAAACATACTGCCCTGGTCGTTTCTTCGCGATGCAAGAGATATTTGCCTTCGTTGCAGTACTGCTCAATCGATACAGCATACAGAAACAACAAGAATGTCGACGATTTCCCAAGCCAGATGAAGCTTCACTGACCTTGGGAGTGTCCCGACCGCTACCAGGAGAGGACTTGCAAGTGCATCTGACAAATCCCAAGTTGCTGGGTACCAACCCGGGGGAATCTGTTGGGGGTGTATGCACTTAACCGCTGTATGGCTGATAGCGGGTGTGGCGTCGAACCCATAATTTCTAGAAGGCAGCACTTGCTATGGACACTTCGACCCATGTGATGAATACAAGGGCCCAGCAGGGATATGGGCGTGCCAAATTATATATTTGCTCGATAATAACAGTCTCTTTCAAAGCCCCTGCAATTCTCAATCCTCTTCGTTCTCAATTCCACGAACACCGTGATCAGGTTGCACCATGCAGTCATCTGTCGGCAGCGCCCCAGTAATCGTAGCGGTACAACTCGCGACGCCATCAGGATCGCTCGAACTCCTGACTTGCACACCTTCCACATCGACAAAACAGCCGCCAATTTTGTGCCTTCATGGGGCCCATTGCGCTGCTGCCTGCTTCAAGGCGTTGCTCCCCCTGTTCGCTCAAGCGGGGTACGCGTCGTATGCGGTCTCTGTGAGAGGCCATGGTGGCTCCTGGCAGCCCTCAACATTTGCCTTTCATGCACTCACGGGCATCAACTCGTATGTTTCCGACGCAATGGCAGCGCTCGACTTTATCTCGACCGAACATCCCGACACGCAACCGATTCTTGTTGGGCATTCCATGGGAGGTGCTATATTGCAGCGTGTTTTGGGGGCTTGGAACACGCTCGGTATACCGAATATCCAACCTGCTGGACTCATCCTACTCGCTGCGGCGCCTCTTTCTGGTGGAGGCATGGATGTGGCACGGCGGTGGCAAGCAGCAGAAGCGGCGCTAGCTCAAGAGCAGCCACCAGCGGTTCCTGCTGCACCTCAAGCATGGGTACCCTGGCTCCGCTCATTCCTCAACTTCCAACCCAATACTGGCCTCGATACTCCAGCACAAGTCCGGAACAAGTTCTTCTCACCCGAGGCAGCGGAAGATGTTGTGAACGGCTGGCTTCGCGACAGCAAGGGTCGGCTGGAGAGCATCCGTGTCTCCATAGAGCATATGTGGCCTTTCGCACACCCCGTTGACGTGGTCGCCATGATTCACTCAGATGCTCGCCCCTTTGGTCGGAAAATACTGTCCATCTCGGGTGGGAAGGATGTCCTCATCTCCAAAGACCTGACGCAGGAAACCTTTGATACATATCGTTTAGCCTCCCAGGGTGAAGAAGAGATCATGCGCATATCGTTGGCTGACAGTGGGCATCACATCATGTTAGATGTTGCTCATGAGCGTTGTGCAGAGCTTATCACTAGGTGGCTCGAGGGGAAGGATGTTGAAAGCAACTAGATATATGGTTTCAGAGTGATCGAGGATTCTCTGAAATGGTACAGACAGTATCTCCCCTATCAAGCTTCCTGTTTCTTCGCAACCCAGACCAGTTTGGGGTACATGACGTGCACGCCCTTCTGAGACTCATCTACCGCATGATTTATCAACTCCCTGTTCTGTTTCAACCCACCCATAACGCGAGTGATGAACTCCTCCCATGAGACCATGTACCTAAGCATGTGTTAGCATGTATGCTACTGAATGAAATATATACAAACATGTCATGCCAATACCGTGCTACTGCCCCTTCATACTTGAAGGTGTGCAGGGCACTCTGTGGAAAGCCCAGGGTACTGAAGTAGGATCCAAGATTCCACTGCCAGCTGAGGAAGTGTTCAACGTTAGCAGATAGTGCCTCTTGTGCGCGATTGCGCACATAATGATGGACCGCCACATACTCGTCTCGTCCTCTGGTTCCTTTTGGGATCTTCGTGGCCCGGAATAGCTTGCTAACAGCCTCGAAGTCCACATCATCCGGAGACTCGATATGCATCCCCGTCGTGTCAATCTCATCCCATTGAAGGTATCCGCCAGGCTCTAAGGAATTCAAATCGTTAGCGTTTGTATAGGTACTCAGAGTTCAGACATACTCAACAGTTGTGCCACATTGGTGATGAGTGCTGTGGGATCATTGTTTTTGATGACAAGTGTGACCAAACGCAGGTGAACTACATCGAATGTCCCGACGAGCTCAGCGGGCGGCGGGGTAAACATGTCCCATTTTGTGATTTTCACATTGGGAGGAAAGCTTGCCGGGGGAGGGCATTGGCTGAGATCAATATCCAATCCATGAATAGAGGTTGAAGACGGAACTTCGCGAGAAAGATCGAGCATCCAAATCCTATGCAGCCAAGTCAGCTCGCTGAGCAGCAATGAAGCCAGAGTACTTACCCAGTACCCGTCGCAACATCCGCGATATTTGCATTCGAACTCAACTCTTGCGAAATATCTGGGTGCAGGTTGAAGCGAAGAAGGTCCTTCCATAGAAAGAAGGAAAGATTCAGTCTCAAACAGTTAGCAACTGAAAGAAGGTGTGATGATGCATGCTCAGTTACATACCTTGAGCTCCCAGCATAATCGCGCTTGAGCACGTACTGAGCATTATTAGGTGGTTTCTTGAACTTCTTAAGCAGGATTGATTTCCCCGCGTTCAAAAATTCCATTATTGAAAAAAAAGGTCCAGAGAACGGAGATTCTGCTAGGTCGGGTACCATTCAATGATTCTCACATAGACCTTGCTTTGAGCACATGTCTAGGTACAGGGGGAAAGTCGCATAGCCGTGCAGCGCGTCGTAGTACTTACGAGCTGATTTCCCAATATTAATATATTGTACTTGGCGACTTAACGATCACGCAGGGTAATTGCTCGCCGATTAAGGCACAGCCTTTGCTCTGCATGCATGACCTAGGCTTACTTACTTGTCTGCTGCATGTCTTGAATTTAACCCGTGGTCAGGCTCGTACAATGAGTTGCTCGACGGTTGCCTAAAATGGAAAGGAGGACTTGTGCGTCTAATAAAAGCAAAACTTGCCTTCTGAGCGTGACATGCATTCGATGACCGAAGCAGAACCCGTGTTGTCATTTAGTGCAGGTTACGATAGTGGTTTTGCCGTTTTGCGTAAATTAATACATGCCTACCCAAGCTATGCTTAGGTACGGGTCCAAGCTAGCCTCACGCTATCTGCGTCTTTCATCCGTAAAAGCACACCATGGGATGCCTCCTCTATTGTCCTCTGTAATCTAGCTTGCAAAGCCTTTTTGCTTTCGCCTTCTGCACAAAGAGCCTTCACCCAATGGAACTGGAATAATGAAGCAATCACAGCAACAAAAGTGACTTGAGAGAACTTCTTACCAGGGCAATTTTGGGCCCCTTCAGACCAAGTGAGATATGTGCCCTTTCGTGGAACAACGATTTCGTTGTTCCCATTGATCCAGCGTGACGGTTTCCAAACCAAAGCGTCCTCACCCCAGTGAGCTGGATGTGACTGGACCGCAAGGAGAGAGGGTACTACGTAGACATTGGACGGAACCATAATCGTTGAACCATTTATATCCAAATTTTGACATTGATCCTTTGTAGACTTGGGGAGTGCCATGATCGGTGGAAACAGTCGTAGAGTCTCGTACTAGAGGAAGTTAGTACTACACGAATAGAAGAAACTAAGCTTGACCCACCATCACCGCTAAAGGTCTTTTCAGCCGCTTGAAAGTTGACTCGTATTCCCAAGTCTCACTGGGACTATCTCCGACGATAACATGAATCTCCTCCGATATCCACTCCTGTACGTCCGGAGACATGGCCAAGTGTATGATTGCATACGCTAGCGTGTTCGAAGTGGTGTCGTGCCCTGCCACATTGATCAAGTAGATGTTGCCCAAAAGCTCATTTATCGTGAAGCTTTTGGCCTTTGTATCGCCGGTCTGCTTGTCCTGCGAATACTCCTCGGAAGCTCTTAAGAGAGACGATGTCAAATGGCTTGCGCCAGCCTTTCCTTCAGACAATAAAAGTTCTTCTTGATGTAATAAATCAAGCATGTACCTTTTGAAGACATTCGCAGCTCGTCCTATCTGTTTCCATGAAGCAGGCGCATACGGCGATGACAAGACGGCTTTTGGGACCAGTTGCATGAAGAGCGAATTGTCCATGAGGGTAAAGAGAGCAGCTCTATAGCTCTCTTCGTGTTTCTCAGAGACGCTGGTTTCATGAAATTTGTACGATTGGTTGAATCCAGTGGCTGCAAGGACGTTTAGAGTAGCACTGCGTGTGTCCCTGTGAATTCCAAGGCTACCATTTGTTCCCTCTTGAATCCATCCTGTCAGCATCTCTCTGACTTGGTTAAGACTTTCGGTCCATGCGATATTGTTCGCAAGCTCGTTGAAAGGCGCGGAGATTATCTTTCGGTGCTGTTTCCATTCCACCGCACTAACGGTTGAAGCGTTCCTTCCAAACACATTAAGAAGCTGATACAACTCGACTGGTCTTAGGAATTGCGTCCGACGTTGAAAGATATCCACAATTGCGCCAGGGTCCACTACGTTCAACCAAATTTCCCCAGGAGTCACCAATGCCCACGCGTTGCCAAACTTGATATGCGCTTGTGCCCTATCGCGAAAGTGCCAGTCTCGACTCCCGTAACGTGTCAGGTTCGAGGAACCCAAAAAACGTTCGAGAATAAGGATTGTGGGATACTGAATGACAATCCAGAGGATGTTCATTTGACTAATAGGGACGAGGACAATCGGCACGCCCATTCTGCGAGCACGTGCATAATTTTTGGCTAGGCAAAATGCCGTCCAGACAACCCAGTAGAGGCACAACCCTAACAAAAGCATATAAATCATCTGAAAACGAAGTATTAGAGCGCAGTGAATGGATTGCGCAAACAAGAGTCACGTCGTGATGTGTGAATCGCTCGTGGCACAGATGTGAAGTTGGGGTTAGTGTAAAATAGCTACATGTAGCCCTTGTAGCACAGTAGGAACTGCCGAGCTATTGATGGGTTACACAACCGAAACATCCTTACTACACACGCTTTTAAAAACCATGCCGCACTCATGCATCTAATATTGATCTGACCCGAGCGTTGGATTTATTCCGGTGAAGCTGGATATTTTCGCTGCAGATTCCCTTACCTATGACCCTGCTGCTCGGGACCAGCATGCGGAACGTCGTCCTGCAGACGGAAGCTAACAGACTGTCGTTCTAATTCTTGTAACTCTGTCGCGTAGGGACGATCCTAGACCGTTCATTCCTATACCTTGGGCAGTAACGGCATCCTTAGCGGTTGCCAATTTGTCAGGGATAGATGACGATCGATCTCGAAAAAAACTGCACTCCTGTTGGCATCGCCGCTCACTCGTACAGACAGCTACACCAATGGGTGCTATTTTGCCTCCTTGAACACTGTGCTAAGAGGCGAGATTCTGAGATGAATGTCATCGTTCTTGACTGGAGCGTTGAGAATAAATATCTATCACTGCGTCTTCACATCACCAAACCCACGACTCAACATCCTATCCACCTTCCCGCCATCTACCACTTCCCCCCCCTCATTCACACCATCCACACTTCCACCATCCACCCTCCTCCTCAACAAATCGCCCACCTCCCGCTCCCTCCTCTCTTCCTCCTCCTCCCTCCTCCTCTCTTCACTCCCAACACCCCCCGAACTCCCCTCCGCAACCGCCCCACCACCTATCCCCCCCTTCCCCCTTCCCTGCGCCAACTCCCCCCAGCTCGCTTCCTCAAACCTCTTCCAAACCCCGCCATCCTTCTCCAGCCCCTGAAAAACTTCCTCATCGCTACTCCACCACGTCCCCTTCACAACCTTGATCGCAATCTCAAACACCAGTACCGCGGCCATGATGAGCAATGTTACACTCCACCAGTGCAGCGTGTTGCCGAAGCGGTGCAGGAAGGTAGAGCGCACGTAGTAAATTTTAGACGAGGGGTTGTAGAGGGAGGAGAGGATGAGGGTCCAGAGGAACCAGCCGCCGATTGAGAGGATGAGGGCGATAGCGTTGGTGTAGGTATGGGAGTGTGTTTCTATAAATCTATTTTTTTTTCCATTTGTTAGTTACGTTTCTTGCTCTGGTGGTAAGAGATGAATGGGAAGAAGGGTGAGAAGGACCAAAAAAAAAGGTTGGGGGGGGGGGAGGGTAAGAGGGTTAAAGGAGGAAGAAAACTTACTGCATCTTGACCGCAATCAACACCACAACAACCGTATACGTCACCATGCCCATCGGATAAATACTATCATCGCTCGTCCACTTAGCCTGCGCATACAACCCCAACATGGTAAAGTACACAACCATTGCCTCGGCACTCGCCATGAACATCCACCACAGATACACGCGCACATTGAACCCGCCATTCCGCTGCCCAATGACGTACAACTCGGGCACCGCAAGCAGCGTCACGGCACTAAGATCCTTTTCAAATACCCCCATGAAGATGACGGGCAGCGATGTGAAGAGCGTGTTGAACATACTCAGGGACCAGGATTCGTAAAGTGAGGTTCCAGTGTAACCGACGCTTCGCTGGAAAAGCGCTTGTGTGAGGTAAAATAGTAATTCCTTCCAAAACGTCCCCACTGTGTACTTGCACGTGCGGATATAATTCCACCGTCCATGCACTAGCAGGAGTTTAGTCAGGAACCGGAATTGCGCAATGGAATAGTCGGATGTGCGTGCGGCTTGGAGGCCCTCTTTTCCCGTAATGCCGATGCCGACGTGGGCTTCTTGGATCATGGCGATGTCGTTTGCGCCGTCGCCGATGGCGAGGGTGATTGATTTGTTGACGCGTTTGCGGATGGATTTTACGAGCAGGGCTTTTTGGGAGGGCGAGGCGCGGCAGCAGAGGACTGAGTCGGCGATTACGGCAAGTTCGTGGAATGTGTGTTCGAGGAGTTCGTCGTCGGTGATTTTGCTGAGGGTTTGGCCGTCTACAACGACAACGGCGTGGGCGACGCCGCCGGAGGTTATGGTGGAGACGGCGGCGGAGACGGCGGTGGAGAGCGGGGTTGCGGATTCGTGGTCGAGGACGGTGACGGTGGAGTATTCTTTGATGAGGCGGCATGAGTAGCCGATGTTGATGGCGGTTTCTCTCTTGTCACCGGTTAACATCCACATTTTGATGCCTGCTCTTCTCAGCTTATCAATGGCTTCGGGGACACCGTGTTGCAGTTTATCTTCAATCGCTGTAGCGGCGCAGAGATCAAGGTCTTGCTCAATCATATCGCCTGCTTCCTCGATCAATCGCGTTCGGTCGACGAGACTGGTTGTCGCGGCAAGGTAGGACCGTTTCCACGTCTGATACTCAGCTTCGGATAGAAATTTATATCCGTAGAGAAGAGTGCGTAACCCCTCTGTTGCGAAATCATTAATGTGTTGGAGACACCGCTCAATAGTCGCAGAATCGTCCCCGGCCACATTCTCATCAACGAGGGATTCTACTTCTTCAATTTGCATGGAGCTGCGTGCTGACGAGGTGAAAGCCATGGAGAAGCGCTCGAGGCCCGAAGGGCGGGGCGTTTGTATAGGAGAATCCTCATCCATGGATTGGATGTCGAGATGATCGTTCTCCCTTTCCCGAAGCCAGTGGTCCATTTCATCTCTTACAGACTGCGACCCTCTTCCACCAATACTACTACGTGCGAAGGAAGTGCGACCCATACTAAGACTCGCGCGCGCAGCCTGCCCAAGAGACATACTCTTGCGACCTCCAGCTACAACACTGCTTCGACGTTCGTTTTGCTCGCTCATACGTGCAATGACGCGTTGAGCATCCATGCTCTTCCTTGCGTTTGCACGTCGTTCAATCTCCACCATTTTCTTGTTTGCCAGTGTCGCGAGCTTGAGTCTTTGCAGAATAATCGAATCCGCGCCTTTACATATGATGCAGATACGACCATCAGGGAAGCGCAGGACAATGGACATCCGCTTCCTTTTGCTAGAAAATTCAATAACATCCAGAATCTCATATGTTTCCACAATCGGTTCTGCGTCAGGCCCAGATGGCGTAGTCTTGAGTGTAATGGTGTGCACATCGCGATTGATGAGCAGGAACCCCATATCCTGCGCCGCTTGAACAAGCGCAAGTTCATCGGGCGAAGACGCCATAAAGTGCGTTTCGCCATCTTCCTGTATCTCGGGTAGACACGTGTGACACAACGCCAACGAGAGCAAAAACATGCGAGCCTTTTTCGAAAACGGCGTGTGCGGTTTCCTCTGGATATACTTTAGCATATCCTGCGTCCTCAGGTCGCGTGACATTTTCCCCGGTCTAGCATTGGATTTCCACTGCGGTCCTGCGTCCTCATCTAGCATTGCAGCGGGCACCTCTCTCTCCCCATCAACACCACCCTTCACTGCCTCCTTACTCTTCTTCATTTTCGCAGGCCCCTTTCCCTTCTTCTTTTTCTTGCGCTTAGCCTCGCTTTCCTCCTCCTTCTCCTTCATCTTCCTCTTCTCAGCCCTCAAATCCCAATCGTGCAACCACGCAACCCCCCCAACGCTCATTTTCCGAAACTTCATCGAATTATCCGTCAACGTCCCCGTCTTATCTGAGAAAATATAACTCACTTGGCCCAACTCCTCGTTAATCGTGCTCGTGCGCGGTTCACACGGTGTGTCAGACACGGGGTCATACATGTCCACGTCTGCATGGAGGAAAAACATTTGCGCTAGCTTGACGATTTCCAAACTGACGTAGAGGGATAGCGGGATCATGGTATTAAACATGATGATGAAACTTGTTAAGCTGGGGAAAAAGGCAACAGAGGCGTTGGACAGATAAAACATGTCGTCTTCTTTGCGCTGCCAGATTTTGTACGCGACGGCGTTGAAGATGGAGAGGGCGAGGACGAAGATGACGATTAGAATGACGATGCGGTTTACGAGGCCTTGGAGGGCAGGTGCTTTGATGCGAGGGTTCTTGTTGGCGTTCATGCGGATGCGACATTCTTCGCCCGAGTAGATGACCATGCCGATTGCGTCGGGGGTGTTGCGTAGAATACTGCCGCGGAAGATGATCTCGTTGAGGGTGAGGGGCGCTTGTTTGTCGTTGACGGCGACGCGGCCTTCGAAGCTGTAGAGATCGCGGTTGGGGTCTTCGATTACAAACTCGGCTGTGGTGCGGAGCACATCTTCTGCGTCGAGGATGGTTTTGGAGACTAGGGCGGGGGTCTGTTTAGACTTGAGGTTTGTTTCGCCGTCTAGTGCCATGGTCTCGACGTATGCTACGCTGTTCTCGCCGTTGGTGTGGAGGAGAGCTAGATCAGCGGGTGCAGCGTCATCACGGTCGAGTTTGATGATATCCCCAACGTTAATGTCCTGCCATTTGATCGGTTCCCAATGCAGCGCCTCGGGTGAGGGTGAGGGCGTACTCCCACCATCCGTAGATCCTCGCTTCAACTCAGCTGTAGGACTAGCACGTAAGACCTGTGCTTCTCGATTGTTCTCCGCCTTGTCGAGCCGATATCTTCTCAGATCATCATAGCCCTCCTTGGCAATCGACAGCGTAACGAAAAACAGCAGTGGCACAATCGTCGTAAACTGGCCCGTCGTACTCAATCCAGGAATCATCTGCAAAATCGAAATGACCAAGAAGTAGAAATTCGCCAACTTGGAGAACTGCGCCACCAGCTGCCGGGGCACGAAGTTCCAGGCCGAGTACCGTGTCGAGCGGATCCAATTACTGGTATATGGTTGTTCTGTCCGTTCATCGGTCAGAGGATCCCTGCGGTATGCATCGAGCAAAATGTGCCGTCCGTCTTTACTCGGCGGTACATCTTTGATCCTAAAGACAAATTTCCTCGCCTGCTCAGCCAACTCTTTCACTCTCTTGACATACCTCACCTTCTTCCCTCGTCCTCTGCTATGCCAATCGCCACGAGGTGGAAGCGCAATGGGCCCTTTGCCCAACGTCGTCTTGGACATATCCTCCGCGCTCGAAACATATGCTTCATACTCTGGTGTGACTGTGACAACCGCATCTCCACCCTTTGAAGCCCCATGTTCGCGTGATTCGTCAATATACCCCATTCCACCTCTTGAACTGCCCACCCCTTCATCTAATTCGATATTCGACCCAGGCGACATAACAGTATCATGTACATTCCTCCGAAACAGCGCACTGCGCAGTGAATACCCGCGACTCCGCGACGTAGGCGAAAGCGGCGATCGATTCGCCGAGCCCTGTGAAAGTGATGAATTCGCATTCGCACTACGACTCCCAGATCCCGAACCTTCACCCTCACCACCGTGTCCAACCTCGCGCGTCTCAATCGTCAAATCCGGTGTCCCAGGTCTCACTTTCCCACCACCGCCAGCCTTGCCACGAACAGACGTCGTCCTGCTACCAGCCGCAGCCGCATTATACCCAGCACCACCCCGCTCCAAACTCTCCACATCCGCTGAAAATCGCACTTGTCGCGCCGCATCACTGTCTAACCGCGACATGGACGGCCGCGCTGAACTTTCCACCGCCGAGGTACGAGACCGCGGTGTCGCATCCGTATTTGCGCTTTCGCGGTCTCGAGTCGTGGGTATCGTATATGGCGTTGTCGTTGTCGCATCGTGCGCCGCTCGTCGTCCTCCTCCTCTTGTTGTTAGTGTGGGCGCGGACGTGGACGTCGCGTGCACACCCTCATCGTCATACGATGCAGAATGTCGACGTCTTACACCTCCAGCTTCGACCCCAGTCTCCCCACTCCCGCTCCCATCCCCATCGTTCTGCGCGCGCGCGGCGGGGTCTCCAGCTCCGGTCATGGTGGGTGGATGTACATATCCCAACGGCCTCGTGTGTACCAAGTTTCTTCGTGATTGCTGGTCGCGATGGGGAAGAGATGTGAGCGGAAGAGGCTGGGTTGGCTAGTGAGCAAGCACGCGGGCTCAGCCTCAATTCGTGGGGACACGATGCGGAAGAAGGGCCAAATGTGTATCTAGCGGCTTGGACTGGACGGGTTGGGGTGACTGAGGGCTGGGCGATTACGCGGTGTGTGGAGTAATGCGTCTTGTTTCCGTGGGTAAGCTTGTCCTGATTTCTGTACATGCTTACCCTTTGCATGAGAAGCTAGGTAATTATTTACACTCTGACTATAGAGATGTAGTCCCTGTGCTAGATCCGCTATCTAGCCAAATCCAATACCACGGTTTGACAAGGGACCGACTACATAATGCGGGCACCCTCGTCTTCGGAACGCCTACAGCGGCCTCGGTCGGTGCGGGCGGAGTTATTTTAGGCCACAGTCCACCCCACTCTACGAATGGATCTCAGTTTGCCCCAGATGTTCGTCTCATGTGTAACAGGCTGCATAAGCGCTATTCATGTTGAGGGAGTGATTGGAGTGCATGTGTGTAGTTTTGATTCGTTGAATGGTTGGTAATGTGATGCGGGGTAAAAACTTCTCTTACGCATGGAATGTACTCATTTATTTGTCTTGATTAGTATCTAGGACTTCAACGAAGAGGGATGCCGTGCATGATGAGTTACTTCAGAACTCTTAACTTCACCAGCTACACACATCGCAGGAGGAAACTCAATGTATGGACAAAAGTCTGAGTATTTTATTTACACTCTCGACTACGGAAAAACTACGCCAGCTCCCCCATGATGCTCCAATATTATAACAATACTCCTAGCGATATGCTGTGTGATTGGATCCCGAGAACCAATCTTCCCTCCATTCTCCCTCCTTCCTCCCCTTCGTAAATTCCACCATCCAAAATAAAAGGCATTCTGAAAGCTATGTGTGGTATCCAGTGGTAGTAGTCGTGACGCTTCATAAAGGCTCGCACACGGGCGTGCGACAAAGATTATAATTTGGGAAAGTGAAGAAGAACAGTGTAAGCCAAGCCATGATGCGCCATGCAGTATGCGGCCCAATTCGATACATGATGAAACCAAGGGTGGGTGACAATGATTTGTAAAACCAAAATTGAGGAAATTATGCGCTCTGTTCGTGGTGGTTGTTCAGCTCGCAGCAACACACCAGTGGCGGTGGAAAACCCAGGCGCTCTTTTGGCATTCTTTGCTGCAGTATTTTGTCCGTCTGCAACGTCGGCATTTGGCAAATTGCCGTGTGTACTCTTCCCAGCGTCCGCATTGGTAGTAGGCACATTGACGAATACCTCCGCGAGAGTCGTCCTTTCGGCAAAGGTTGCGCATAACGACGCTTGCCCAGTATTGCATGTCCGAAGTGTGGTGGCGGACGGTAAACTGCTCTACTAGTGGGAAGATGTTGAAATCGTCTGGGAGTTCATACTCCTCAAGCTCTTCCTCTTCCTCCTCGCAGCATGCTTTGGGGGTTGATGTTTCTCCATCCAACATGTGTAGATCGGTGCCAATCTTCAACTTGGGCACTAGATGAGACTTTTGGAAATAGGTTCGCAGGTTGCAGTACTTCGATACGTATGCAAGCAGCTGTAGAGACATGAGGACATCTTCATCGCGGGGCATGGCAGCCAAAACGCCGGCTGTAGCGTTGCGGTCTTGTGTGTAGCGGGGGTACCAGGGAGGCGGAGCATTGGCGTTGACGACACCAATGGCGGGTTGCATGGGTGTGAAGCCAGGGATGGCGTTGGTGGTGGGCGGGGTATTGATGGGGTTGACTAGACTGCCATCGAAAGAATTAGGGTGCCTAATGTTGAACGTCTGGTTGTGCTCGTCCGGTCCTTCTGAACGTGCCGCCACAGGCACCGGCGTGGCGTCCCCGTCCATTAGTCCAACGCTGTCGGCAATGTCGGCCATGTTGATCTCATTGTTTTGGATGCCCACGATTGGCTCGCTCACAGCTGGACCTGCAGCTGCGACAGCTTCCGTGGACAGCTCGTCCTGTTGTGCTTCGAGATCGGAGTCACCCGAGGCAGACAACTGGTGTCTGATGGAGGGGCGTCTGCGAGTGCGGGCGAGTGCTGCCCTGGGGCTGGACTGACGTGCAAGCGGTGCACTGGGTGTGGTTGGGGATTCTGGTTGCGAGGTGATTTCCCTCTGTAGGGCGGGCAACATGGACGGCAGTCGATCGGCATCTCGAACGGGTCGCAAGGCAAAAGCATCAGGCGCTGCATCTATGGAGGGCAGTGCGGTAGCCAGTGGCTGCGTGATACTGCGAGCAGTGTTGCCGCCAGCCGCAATCGCGGGTGCTCGGGCTTCGTGGCTGCGGTGATGGTGGTGGTGAGGCGGTCGGCCGCGAGTAAAGGTGGTTCGCTCGGGCGGGGAGCTCAGCGAGAAGGCAGGGAGGGGTGTGATGTCGCCCACGACGGAGTCGACTGGCGTTGGGGGGATCTCGATTGGCGGGGGGATGGCTCGCCGTGTGCGATCTGATCTGTGACCAGCGCTGGAGACCATCTCGCCCGAGCGCGATGAGTGGTGTCGGCTAGAGCTGCCAAGGCGCCCGGATCGATGCAGCTCAGCTTCGGCTCTCGCCCTGCACTTGTCGACGACTTTGATGTAGTTGTCAAGGATGGTAGCAATGACGGGCACCATGTCGGCTTCAACCACACGGGTGCGCACATTCTCGGAGCCGCGCACGCCAATGTTGAAGATGCACTGGAAGGCCAGGTTCCACTTCCACATGTCCATCATGTCCTTGCTCCGGCCCTCCTTGAGGATGCATATCAGGCGCTCGATGCCGCCGTCGACGGTCAGGATGTCGCGGATGCGGGCAGACGATGTGGTGAGGTAGGCGAGGTGGTTGAGGGAATTGATGAGCGGCAGGGTCGAGGTGCAGTCGAGGGCGCGGCGGTCATAGAGGGCGGTGGTGATGCCCACCGAGGCCTTGTTGGCACTGGGGATGCTGAAGTTGACCTCGCGCATGTTTGGCTTGGTGCGGTGTGGTGCCGTGGCAGACGGATCG
The DNA here is from genome assembly GCA_010093695.1 of Plenodomus tracheiphilus IPT5. NCBI lineage: Eukaryota > Fungi > Ascomycota > Dothideomycetes > Pleosporales > Leptosphaeriaceae > Plenodomus > Plenodomus tracheiphilus. The sequence continues at coordinate 63,037 of MU006302.1, forward strand.
AGGAGACGGGCGGGCTAGTGTCGCATGTGGTGGGCGGCGGGCAGCAGCGTTTGACGGGCGGCGGGCGGGAGTGGCCAGACAGCAAACAGCGTCGTCGTGGGCGATGCTGTGCGGTGAGGGACAGAGACACAAGACTTGCTGGCGGCCCGTGTGGCTGCGTGTCAGTCCAAGACCTGGCGCTTGTCGGCGAGCAGACTGTGGTGCAGGCTCGGCGATGTCGCTGGGGCCAGACAGCAGGACGGATCCAGCGCTGGTGTAGAGATGCAGCAGCGGGCAGGCCCACGATGCGGGTTGGATGGATGGAGGGGGGCAGACGGCGGGCCTGCGTTAGGGGGACTCTGCAGGACCAGGGCCGGGCAAGAGCGTGCGTGTGGCAAGCAAGCAGCGCGCGGGGGCGGCCGTCCTCTCTCTCTCTCTCTCTCGCCGCTCGCGGTGAAGGGCGGGCGACTGGCTGTGTGTGCGTGTGTGTGTATGTATGTCTGGGTGGTAAGGGATGGGGGCTAGACGATGCTGGTCGGGTGAGGCTGCAGACGATGGATGAGCTGAGGAGGCGGTTGTGGTCAGAGGTCATGGGCTGGCCCAGTGCTGGGTGGAGCTCCCAAGAGCCCAGGGCCGGCTGTCATTGGCGGCGGCCCAACGTGAACGGCAGCCTCGCACCCTGTCATTTCATGCGCCGCAGACGAGGAATGGGGGCATTGCAGTACTGTGTAGATGGAGTCGACCACGCCGACCTGCTGCACGTCGAGACACTTGGACGGCGGTGTCTACACATGCAGTGCATGCAGCCTGGAGGGTGCAGACATACCTACAACGTGTCGGGAGAGCAGGCTCTGCCGACCCTCGAGCCGCTCGAGGCGGGCGGGCGTGTGCAGTAGCCCTACCTACAGTAGGTCCATGGCCGCTGGCCAGCTCACTGGGCAGCCCGGCCGGCTCGATGCTGACAATTGCGTCCACTCGCTTGGCCTGCCGTGCCACCTGGGCACCACCAAAGGTCCCGTCGCATCGACGTCGGCCTGCATACCACACAATGGCTCCGCTGTAGGTACACCTAGGTACTCGAGGAAGCGCAGTCTTGCACATGGCGGCATGCAACGGCGGGCTACGCGCCCCCCTCACGTGCGCCCGCGCTCTTGGACTGCATGGCCATCTGCAGTAGTGCAGTGGGGTGCCGTGCAGCGCAGATTGCTTGCGCCCTGCCGCTGCTCCTCGTGTTGCAGGAGATGCTGTAACCCCCCATGCTTCCACCAAGCAGCACCGATCAGCACCGATCAGCAGAGTCTGGTTGTAGAGTATCCACAGGCCCCTATCGATAGCTGGCGTCATAGGCACAGCTTGATACACACCTGATCTTGATGCGCAGCTCAACTGCAACCACGCAACCGCTCCGTCGCCATGTCCGCCGCTCCTCACGAAACGCGCGTCCTGGACTTTGCAGCGCCTGCCTCCCCTGGAGACCCTGAGCGCTCCACGTCGGACCCTACACCAGCGCACCTCACCATTGACACGCAGCTGGACGGACACCCAAGTCGAGGCCGCTCTGCAACATCGACTACCGCCACGGCCGCCCAGCCCAACTCTGACAGCATCCTCTCTCCTGATCGCGCCTCCTTCGACTCCACCTTGCGCCGACGCATCACGCGATCGCACACTGTTCGACACTATGCCTCGCCCACACGGCCATACCAGCACCAAGAGCCCGGTGCTGAGCCTGGTGTCGACACCAAGAAGGACACCGCGTCCAGATATCAGAACCTCCACGCGCAGTGTCAGATTACCGTAGTCGACTTTTCAGATGAGAGGGTGGAATGCTACGAACTGGACAACGAGACCTTGGAGGAATTTCTCAGCCACCCCAAGGACGACTGGGTGTCGTGTCGCTGGGTCAACGTCAATGGCCTCAGCTGGGATGTCATCAAGACCTTGGGAAACCACAAAAATCTCCATAGTCTGGCGATTGAGGATCTGATGAGCACATCCAGTCGGACAAAGGTCGACTGGTACTCGGATCAAGCTTTTCGTAGGTACATCTTCTCGGCTGCCCGGCACCTCGATACCCACTCTGTAGAGCCATGTACAGTACTAACCATGTGTAGTATTGCTTACCCTCTCCAAACTAGTGAGAACACCAGTCGATAGCGATTCGGAAAGTAGTGACTCGGATTCCAATGATGAAGAGGAACGCAGGCGGCATGCTCGTAAAGTGCGTGAGCGATCACAGTCTCGACACCCGCGTCCGAAGAAGAAGAAGAAGAAGAGACAGTCTGCCCTCCAAACCGTAAAAGACATGTTCACTCCTGGTCCATCCGACAGTCAAAGGAAAGACGACATCCTCCGTACCTTGGACGGCCTAGAGAAGCAGCTCGACGGTACCTCGTTGGAAAAGATGACCATCCCAACACCTCCAGCAAGGACATCTGTCCGTACCCTGCAACGTTACCGCGGTGGCTACAATATCGACCGTGTCGTCTACCTTGAGCAACACTCTGCTCTCACCCCCAAACACCTCCAAGTCAGCGTAGAACAAGTCTCCATCTTCTTACTCGCCGACAACAGCGTGATAAGCTTCTTCGAGCACTCCGCCGACGAAGTCGAAGACATGATCCTCAAGCGCCTCCGCACCCCCGACACCATCCTCCGCCGCAGCCAAGACAGCAGCATGATGGTCCAAGCCATAATCGACGCCATCATTGACCTCGCCATCCCCGTCGTAGCAGCCTACGAAGACGCCATGGGCGAACTTGAACTCGAAGTCCTCGAAGAGCCCGAAATCCACCACTCGCAACTCCTCTACCTCCTCACCTCTGAGCTCTCCATCCTCCGCAACACTATCCAACCCATCGTCTCCCTCATCAACTCCCTCCGCGACCACAAAGCGGACCCCATGGCCCAAACCCTAATCCAACACACATCCAGCGGCCTCGCTACCCGGAAAACCATGTCCTCTATCAACATCTCCCCCCTCGCACACACGTACCTCGGCGACGTGGAAGACCACTGCATCATGATCACCGCTTCCCTCGACCAAATGCGTCGCGCAGCCGACAACCTCATCGACCTCATCTTCAACATGATGGGCGCCTACCAAAACGAATCCATGAAAATCCTCACCGCCGTCACCATCTTCTTCCTCCCCCTAACCTTCCTCGTCGGCTACTTTGGCCAGAATTTCGAAAAATTCGACGGCATCAAGCATTCGGATAGTTTCTTTTGGATTATCGCGGTGCCGGTTATGGTGGTTACGTTGGTTGTGCTTTTGAGTTATCGGATTAAGAGGGGGGTAAGGCGGTGGTTGGGACGGGTCAAGAGGAGGAGGACTAAGAGGAGGGCTGTGGAGAAGAGGAAGGGGATGGGGGTTCAGAGGGGGTTGGGCATGGCGATGGGTATTGGGGGGGCTGAGGGGGGGAGGATGAAGAAGAGGCAGACTATGTATAGTAAGGGAAATATTGGGTCTTTCTAGAGTTGTAGAATTGAGATGGAATGGGAGATTGTTGGGTTAGGTGGGAGTAGTTGATGATACCCTAGAAGTTAGATGAGAATGCAGGTGGTGACGCAATCACACAAGTCTAATCCAACGTTTTCAATACAAAGTATGAGTGCTGGTAAATCATATACCCAAGCAAAGGATTGACATGTTGTGCGTGCATTACTATCCTATCCTATCCCCCCCTTCTATCCGTATCCATATCCATAAACGCCTAATCATGCATAACCCCACATCCCTCATTCTGCCAAACAACTAACAAGCATTGATTTGTGTGTTAGGAAAGAAGGCGAAAAGAACCAATATATCAATCCCTCCACCCCTCGTCTCGAAAACGAATCATGTTTTCTTGTTTGTACGCTTTACCACATGCTTGGCTTTTACTGAACCTGCTTAATCTTGCACTGCCATCCCGAATTCGCTTCCAACAGCGGTAAACTAGACACAAACGTTAGCCACACATCATTCATCCCACACCATCGCTACAAAGAGCAAAGGCAAAATAAAAAGGCGGGGGGAGGAAGGACTCAAACATACCTAGCACCCAAACACCACCCCAACTCATTCCCCTTGATCTTCTTGGCAATCTTGACTTCACGCTCAATCGGCATCCCATAGCCACTCCTCAACAACTCGTACTGAAAATTCAAATCAAGACACCACTCCGGCCTGCCCTTCAACTCCTCCACCGCCTTGGGGACCGTGGTGAAAACGTCCCAACTCTCTGCGCCCCCGCACACTTTATCCGCCAGATTCATCAATTCGCGCAAGGTGAAAGATTCAGGCATACCGAGATCCTGTGTGCGGTCGTAAAAGTACGAGAGCAAGTAAATTGCTTCGCGGGCAAAAGTTTGTTCAAAGGGGGGTTGATGGACGCCCCGGAAGGCACAGGGGGCGATTTTACATTCATCGTCTTTGTGTAGGGTTTTTTCGATCCAGCCGCGGCATTGGGTTGGGGAGGGGGTTTTGGGACCGTTCATGGTTACGGTTACGGAGGTACCGAGGGGGTGGTTGGGGGGCAGGGAGACGACGACTTCGCGTGACATGCCGGGCGCGATGCAGGGGTTTACGATGGGGGATTTGAGAAACTCGGTTGATTGCGGGGTGGCTTGGTTTTGGTAGAGGGAGTCTACGAGGGTGGCGTGTAGGTTGTTGCGGGCTTCCATAAGACCGTAGCCTAGGTAGGAGTGTTGGTAGAGGTCGAAGTTGCGGTTGCCGAAGTTGAGGCTGTATTTGTGGTCGCCGTCTGCGAGTTTGGTGGGGAGGCCGCCGCGGGGGGTGTCGGGGAAGGTGGGCTCGAAGATGATTTGCGTGGAGCCGCCTCCTAGGTCGAGGACGGCGGCTGTGGGGTTCTTGTCGGGGCCGCCAATGTGCCCTAGGAGGTAGTTTACGGTGATCCAGGCGTAGACGCCCTCCATTTCGCCGGGCATGACTTCGACGCCGTTGCGCGCCTCGGAGACAAGGGGAAAGGGGTATGCGGTGTCGAGGCGGTGACGGACGGCGGCGAGGGTGTTGTTCGACTTCTCTTCGCCGAGTTTGCGGAGACCGGCTGTGGCTTTGACGGCGATGGGAGAGCAGGATTGGTACTCTGGGGGGACGCTCTTGATTGCTACATCCATGAGGACGTCGAGAGACTTTGCGGCGCCCTCTGCGTCGTCGCCGTAGGCTGAGAGACCAGAGCCGCCTTCTTTCTTGGGTGTTTGCTCGAAGACCTCGCTTTCGAGTTCGGGGCTTGGGCCGCAGTTGTTGAACTTGTAGACGTGGATGCGCGAGCCGGTGCTGCCTGCGTCGATCATGAGGGCGTATTGGATGAGCGGCTTGTCCTTGGAGTAGGACGTTGTACAGCCTGCCTTCACACCGCCAGCTGCTGTGTTGCCTCCAGATGGATGCGATACTATCCCAACGTCAGTCTAGCCACGCAAAACTGCCAATGCATCTACATACCTCCCCTGGACAGCCCATCTCTAGGCACCACAAAGTACAGCACCAATAGTATAAACGCAACAAGACCGCCCGTCTTGAGGTAGCGCAACCGCTGCCCCTGATTCATAGTGGAGGACCCCTTGTAGTCGTTCATGAAGCCGTTTGAATTTGTCACGCGATGTCGAGAATGTCTGTCCGCCTTCTCGTACGGATCGTCGCGATTAGGATCGAAGTTGCGCGGCAGTGTAACAGAGACGCGGCGGCGGGGGCCAGGAAAACTGAAGTAAGACCAGATGCCGGGACGTCGTTGGCTTCCGCTTGCTTCGACGCCGCTGGACATGGAACCAGGGGGGCGTTAGGGAGGGCGGTGGAAGAAGGGTCCAAAGTTTATTGAGACCGGGGCATTTAGGTGGACTGCATGTTTGGATGCGTTAGTTGGTGCTGGTACGATTTGAGCGTGGCGATGGGGGGTCAGACGTACAAGTCGATAGCTGTCCACAGGAAAGAGAGACAGTGGTCACGAATGCGATTGGTGTTACGCAACGTTGGTGGGTTCGTCTTCGTGTTCTCTACGAGGTCCCTGGATCTTGGCACATCAGGAACGTTGGGAATCATTCAGCCCTGCGCTATCGATGGTGCATGGTGATTGGTGCGGAGCACTACCATGGCTGCAGCCTTTTTGTAGTCCACCCCTTTCCATATCACTTTTATAGAGAGCGAGTGCGTCAATGCAGCGAACCAATAAACCATTCGATCATTCAAGATGCAAGTGACCATGGCTGAACTGTCATACATCCCAAACATATACTTTCCTCTCATTCCTCAACACCCAATATGCTCAACCCCAAAGCCTAGCCTCTGTTCTATCCCAAACTTCCCAGTATTATAGGCGTAGCGAATTTGTAGCAAATCCATCTAAAGAAAACCGTACCCTCTCCGGCGATGAATCTGGTCTTTGGTTGCCGCGTACAATCTGGCCGTGCCGTCTTCATAGGGCGGCGCTGCTCGTGTGTGTGGTCGCAAGGCGATACGGCGACTGATTACTGAAGCAAGAGGTTGAAATGACACCGGTGACAACCTCTTCAACCAAACGAAAGCCCTGCCCTCTTCATGACGCTCTCAAATTCCTCCAGGCTGACCCCACCGATATCCCTACCCTTGCCTTTAACCCCGCCATTCGCTTCAAGTATCATGTCTTTCAACACATCATCTGACACGTCTTCTCTCAGCTCTTTGGCCACTCTTCGCAGATGCGCTAGTGTGATGGGTCCTGAGGCGCCGCGGGTGAACAACCTATATGCGGCCCTGACCTCCTCTGCATTGCTCTCGTGTCGAAGTTCGCCTTCATACTCGTCCTCGTCCTCGTCTGCATCTGATCCTTGTTCCTTGGAATGCATCGCTATTGCAGTGTACGCAAAGAATGGGGTAAACTCCACAAAACCTGTATTCAACGGATCGATGGTTGAGAGGATCCCACGGACTTCCGACTTCTCGGAAGCAAGGTTGAGAGAACTATCCAAAAGTCAGTGGCACATTGCCAACAGGCGTATGCGAGAAGTGTCCTACATTAGACAGCGCCGGACATCGTCCTTGCGCAACACGCCTTCCTTCGATTCCTCGTATTCTGGGTGTTGCACGGCAAACAGGCCAAAGGCCTCACGAATCTCTGCTTCTTGTTCTGCATTCAACCCATGCTCTTTCGCGAGTTTTGAGGCACGCTTCACGGGCACACGCGCCTTATTCGGCGGAGCATGTCGCTTTGGAGGCTAATGATCCGGTCAGCCATCGCCTCTAGTTATTTCCTGTCAATGTGCACTTACCATGTTGTCGCGCTTGAGAGATGACGCTCTGCCCGGCCAGCCTTGAGTCGCCGTTGTTTGCTTCAATGGATGACGCGCTGGGCGCTTGGTCCATCACGCCCACTAGCGCAACCACAGACCCACACGAGCTTCACACATAAAAAGATCTTTCGCTTCTACCAACCTCCCTCATTACGCGTTTCTCACCTTTGCAGCCACATAAATACTGCCCACCATTTCTTCAGCTTTACGACCACGCAACCTTCTCTTTCCTTCTGCCTCCGGAGGCACATTCGTCCCATGTTTCTTCCATTAAAGTCTTCCATACGCGTTCCCTTTCGAAACCAGTACGATCAGCGATCACCAATATAAGCACATCATAATTAGTCCTCGTTACATCAGAAGAACCACAATTCGATCGAACAATCAGCATCACCCATTCAGCATCATAACCATTGCGTTTGGGACGCACGCGACATCAAACTACAAAGGGATCGGTCCCGCCTGCCTTTTGGCGCAGCATCATCTGTCGGCTTGGCCCCCGTACGGATGGTGTGAGCTTGTTACGAATACAACCAATACGAAGCATCTTGAAAGGGCTGCGACGTAGCGGAAGGAGCTCCAAGCGCGACGTCAGCGTACCTCGAGGTCTGGCCAAAGGCAGCCTGCTGCAGTCTGTTTATGACTGCCAGACCAAGTAGAGGCCATTGTGCCTTGTCAAGCCGGGAGACGTCCCGCAGTTTCCAGTTATCTCGTAATACGAGGCTGGAAGAAGTCGAGCGAGAGGCTCGCTAAAAGACCAACGTGTGTTGGCGAAAGTCGAGCAGTAGCTCGCAGAAGTCCACTTGTAGCTGGCAATTTTGTCAGGTCTCATCAGAGACTGGCTAAAGTCAAGCGAAAGGCTCGCAGATATTAAGCATAGCTTGCACAAGTCCAGCATGAGCTGGCGAAAGACGGGCGAAAGGCTCGCAGTCGGGAATGTCCCTAATGGAATTGCCCAAGTTCGGTGCATGGGTGCCCTTGGAAGGAATGACTGTTACTACGAAACCTAATTGTCTGTTGAGGCTTGTGGCCAGAATGAACCGTCTTCAAACTGCAGCTTGCTTCCCTGACAGCGGGTTCACGGTCCACAGGATGTTCTGGACGAGTCACGCCTTGGCCGGTATTCAAAGAAAGCAGTCGACCTAAAGTTCGCTGCCAAACTTTACAAACGAGGAGTAATGACGAGCCGCGACGGATTACCACCACGCCAAGACGATCACCTACGCCGCGAGAGTTGCACAATCGATTTCAGCCTCATTGAGGTTCCCTTCTTGTTGTCCACAGATGGGCTGACGATTTTCAACCCCCGGCAAAATTCCAGGATCGAGCTGGTGCCGCCGGCAAGGAGTCTTCCCTCTTACAAGATAGCTTCGGCCTACAGCCGCGTGGTCGCTCCCGCTGGCACAAACTACTTAAAGCTGTAAAGCCTATACGCCAAGCCTCTCAGCTTGCGAAGAATCTCTTCAGCCACTCCATAAGTGGTCGTTGTCGTCACGTGGACCGCATGAGCAGGGGGGAACCCCCGGCACTGGGTATTGGAGTCTGGAGAGGCTGGACCTCTTGCGAGAGCAAGAGCTTCTGGCAGGTCTCGGAATCCGATCTTGGTTGCAAGAAGCCAGCAGAAGTAGAGTTGCCTCGGGACGACTCTGACAGACCGAATGGTCCTTGGTAATATTGCTCAGTGGCACCCACAGACATATTGAGTCGCCGTCTTCACCGACTGGCTTGTCTCGAATCGTCAAGTCTTCCGACCAAGGCCATTACGCCATCGATAGTTGGTTGATTTGCTCGCAACTTCGTGCTTTGGACCTTGTTCAGCACGTTGCGCGGCATTCCAAGTATACTCTTCCTTAAATGGATCGAGCGTTGGACGTTCCATATGAGGCTGTTGTGTTAACCCGCAGCCTCGGAACCAGCTGAGCTCTCGTTTTGACTAACTGACTCAGCGGGAGACTTCGGTCGTCGTAGTAGCATTGGTCCTGCTTCGACTGAAATTTCCTACACCTGACTCGTGATACCGAGTGCAACCGAGTCACAGTCGGGGAAAGGCGATGTATCCTGTCCAACGTCTTTCATGTGGTATTGAGACTTAAACCAGTTTTTGGCATTGCTGAAATCTGGGCATGGAGCGGGTTTGACCAGCCTGTATACAAGAACTCTGGTTACAGTGTCTACAAGATGCTGCTGGGGGTTCAAAGTGTTGACTTGTCATCACTAGTTGGCTCTGGGGGTTTCCCTCATTTCTGTCCTTTAGGCTACTGAGGTTTTTTGTGGGCTGCGAGGGCTATACACATCTCCGGTCTGTTTCTCCCTGTTGCCTTCATTCTGTAGGTGTCAGGTTTTGAGCAGTGCGAGATCCGTCGATGAACTCCTGGCTTCGGTCGGTTTTCTGAGACTCCGCTTCCAATTAAGCTAGAGCTTGTCAAAACGATATTCTTACGTTGAGCAAGTGTGGACAGGGAAGCAAAATTGAACAACGCCATCATCCTATTACCTCTGGGTGGTGCCGCCTTTGCCTCTCGATTCGTCGCGCCGATTAGTTGGCGTGAGGGAGAGAGGTGGAGGAGACATACTTTTCTTTTTCTGTGATGTTTTGAGTAACTTTTATCAATACCATCATTCTGCTTACTTCTTCGTCACTTTCTTATTGTGAGTGATTATAAGATGACTGTAATGTCTTTTTATAAAGGCGTATTCAGCGTATTCAAGACACGTAGACGCTTTTGCCATGACGTGCATCTCATCATTGCGAGCTAGAGCATTGATTCAGACGACCCTTTGCTCTCCCACCACTGCGTTTATTACCTATCTCAAATCATCTCAAACTACTTCCCGCCGGAAATTTACTACATAGACTAAGCAGTCGCTGACAAAGTTGACTGTCCGATCAGCTCCCGCCTGATGTATTCGTCCGGTCCTCGCCCTAAGATCCTCCCCATGAGTGGTCTTGGAGTCGTCTTGTCAACGGACATTGGGACTCTTGCAGGCCTAGTTTGGCTTTCTGGAGTACTGTCCATAAGTTTGAGCTGCGGAGCCCGGTAAGTATAGCCGCTATTTGAAGGTACGTAGGGTCTTTTCGCTGCGAAGTAGTTTTCTGCTTCCTCGCTTTCTGTTGATGGTTTTCCATGAAGTGTCGGCTATTGCAGGCCGATGACATTGATCGAATGAGGGAGTGCAGGAGGGCGCCGGGGACTTTGAAAGGTCCAAAGGCAACATTGCAGATGCTGCTTTCCTACAAGCACCACAAGCACCTTTGAAGGGATCTTGCGACATACTCGGTCGTGCTCCTTTATTGCTGGTGCAGGCACAGATGCTATGACCGTGACCCACACAATAGATCCTATTACGTGTGAGGCTGAAATTTGTTCGCATATTGCTGGACTAATACCGGTATACCTGCAGGAACCACGAGGGCTGACGCGCGCTTGCCATTGCTCAGCGCTTGCATCTGCAACACGTTTTAGTCAGACGTAACTTTACAAAGTACAGTAGTCCCGAATTGAACGAATATGGATAGATGCTAGAATTAAGTCCTCGAGCTCTAGTAGGTGAACTATACGAGTATGTGGCGCCAAGGCTGCAACGCGATGCACCTGCACCCTGTCAGTCACCTGTGGACAACTCAGTGTGCAGCATACACCAATCATGTAACTAGGGCGCACACCAAATCACTCTTTGAACATTTCGCGAAGTCCACTCACAGTTCCCTCATTACCGAGCCAAAGAGTCGTGTACGCCTGTGATTTGGGCAAAGGGGTTGTCAGCTTCAGTCTTCCCAGGTTGTGTATATCAGTTTAAAAGGCTGCCGCATGGCCACTGAAACTTTTGTAAGCTTATCCTTTGTACTGTATACACAATTTGAAAGCGACTGAGATTGCGGGAGGCATTATTCTCTTGGCGTTAGAAAGACGTTTGAGAAAGCATGGCGTCTGAAAGCGGAATTGAAACACGACGGACACGACGAACGAAATCGCCAAACAGAATGTCCCACGAACTTCTGGATATCACTACTCTCAGTGCGGAATATCTCGGTCAGACACCCCTAGAATATGCCCCAGGCTATCCACGTGTCGCTGGCTTAATGGCCTGTGATGAAAATCTAGCTATCTTCAGGAAGTTCAATCGCATGGCATATCTTTCGACCTTACATCAGCAATCGAAGCTCCTCGCCATCGAACGCGAGATTGATGAAATGGATGCCCTGGACAACGAATTCATTGTACTGGTCCCACAGATCCTGAAATCTTTGGGGCTCGATGAAAAGGATTTAAAGCAATTTCGAGCAGAACATGGGCCATCGAATACAATGGTGGACAACTTTGAGCAATACATCCGCGGGGTAAAGACGGATGATATACGCCTCGGTGAACCGTACGCCCCTCTCGAATCACAGCGATGGCTCGAAGTTGTGTTCAAAGCTCATCATGGTTCGGTTGTTTCGTATGTTTTTCTCCGGGGAGAATGGCGTTCCAAGGTCAGGAATGCAGACGAATTCAAAATTGCACTCGTGTTCCGGACAGGTGATTCCACGGAGCTGCCCATGGTGCTTTGGCAGGCCGGGCGCGTCAAGAAGCAATTTGCTTTGGCAGCGAGCTGGAATTTCAGAGGAGCGGACATCGTCCTAGGTCGTGGAACCTCCCAATCTGCATTCTTCGTGGGTGAAGGCTTCCAGGAGCAGATACGCGGGTACCTAGCTACCCATGGAGCTTTCCGGTGCTTCGTCTCATTCGATACAGCCAGTCCTACGCCAAACATATCATCCGCTGTCGCGATCATCTCACATGCTGCACAAACAACCGCGGGTATTATAACATTGGGGCCACCTACCGTGAGGAAACTATACCATGTCTCTCCAGATGACATCGCCCTGAAGAAACGCATGATCTGTATGACGAGAAGCTTTTAGCAGTCACACTAGAGCACATCGCAACTCAAAGACACGAAGCACTTCGAGACCGCTTTCTGATGACCCGAAGCTCGATACAAGAAGACATCACTAGAGTGAGCGCTCTTAACCGTCTCGAAACACAGCTTGCAGCATACAGTCAGTGACGAACTTGCACGAGGTCATATAGCTACCTAACAAGATATCCACAGGGAGTATTCTGACCACAAACGCTCAAATGAGTCATCTAGAAGCGCCTAAGACCCGTGGATTAGCAGCCTTGCGGCACTGGTTCCGAGGAGGTGCAGGAAACAAGCTCGTTCCAAGCTCACTACCCTTACAAGATCTCTCCAAGGGCGTATACGCTCACAGGAAGCATGTCAAAGATCTTGCAGCAGTGGGGTCACTGTCTGGACGAGGCTTCCTTTCCTGTTTGACGAAGATCCTGCTTCCCAGGTTATTCAAGGTGGGCGAACAGCCTATACAAGACTTGAAGAGAACTTACTTCTAACCCAACACCAAGATCGCAATTTTAGTATCCGTAGTGGGAGCTTTCCTCGGAGTGAGCCTTCTCATCAGCGCCATCGTGGGGCTGGATCCGCTAGACATTTAGGGGCCGAGGTTGGGCTTGATATGCGCGCTCACAGCGGCGTTCACGATGGTTTTGCTCTTCACAACCACGACGACAAGGGGAGAAGTATTTGGAGCGACTGCAGCGTATGGGTATCGTGTTGAATGTCAGACAGGCTTTCTAACCAGCCATTACAGATATGCGGCGGTCTTAGTCGTCTATGTTAGGGGCGCTATTGGAAACTCGCCAGCAGCTACAACATGAAGGTCGATCTTGGAAGAGTCTGAAGAGAGCGTACCAGTAACAGTTTGGTTGGGACCACACTTCAAATTCTTCCCTATATCATCGCGTACCAAGGTTTAATGAATCTCGCTATTGTTACCCATGGTCCTTGAGAGCGGACCTGCAGTACTACTGATGGCCACTTTTGTTGGCTCAATTTCTTTACATCTACCACTGGCCTTACTCTATCCGCTACAACCATTTCAGAGCACTCTTCCTCTCTTCTCATCCCCAAACATCATGGTCTGCAACTGACAGCGATACTTGTTAGTAACACATGGACAGGCGATAAAACCCATAACATTCAAGTACTATTCAGTTCACCTCCACACAATCCACAACATCCTTGAAGCCGACCATCGCCAACAATCTCAATACTAGATCCAACCACACCAACAATCTCCACACTAAAACCTCCACCCAATTATTTCCAATACTAGTCTCCAAACCGCTGACACTGAGTTCTAACTACACCAACAACCTCGATACAGATCCATGCTATCCCCTTCCCCGTCTCTCCACCACGCCCTGAATAAGAATAAAAACACTAATCAACCATTGCACTCTACACTAGATCCTCAACCCCCCTCACCACGATGATACATCCCGTGTAAACTCCCCCACCACAAGCCTTCCCATTGCCCATCTCCACCATTAAACCCCCGAACTCCCTTCTCAAACATGAACATAAAAAAAATGATGCCAAACGTTTCACAAGCAAAGGTATTATTTCAATGAGCACCATAACCCAGTATTCTAAAGCCCAACAACTTCTTACTCTCACATACCATACACAATCCTCGCATGAAACTCACTATCTACCCTGCTATCTGCGTTCCATTAGGCAACATACATACATACATACATACATACATACATACATACATACATACATACATACATACATACATACATACATACATACATATATGCAAACATGCATACAAACAAACAGACACAAAAACCCATCCAACAAGCAACCCCTATACTTCTGTAGTAATACCATACTTTCTTTCCCATCGCAACAGCCCACAGTAAAGCGTCGTGATGTACTTACTCATCTCAACACTCAAATGATTCTACTTTCAGAGGCGAGACGAGGCTACAAAGCAGTATGTATGTATACATTATAACTTGCTTTTGGCTGCGCGATTGCGCGTATCTGCTTGGTAAAGCATTGTGGAGTTTAAGAATGTGAGTTTGATCGGGGAGATGCATTGGGGACGAGATGGCGAGTATATGGTGTGTTGATACTGGGCAGGTTTGTGTTATCAGGAGTTCACTGGATCAGGAATAGGACAGCAGTCAGTGGTGTGATGTGTGTGCTCATTACACACGAGAAAGACTACATTGGGGTTCAAGGCTGAACGGGGTCAATGTTCAGTTTTTATTCATTTGTGTCTACCCTTGCCAATCGGCAAAGATATTTCGAAGACGGGCTTGCTCGTCAGGCCCTGAGAAGATTGAATCTACAGCTCGTTCAGAAAGAGCTTTGATTTCCTTGCGGCCTAGACCAAAGTGCTGGGCCGCAAGGTAATACTCGTTAGACAAGGCACTACAGAAGACGCCAACGTCATCGGTCTGCAAATGTCAGTTTCGCTTTCCACATACCCGAGATTCAAGAAGACTACCTACACTAAGGGCAACCGGCACCTTGGTATGTCGCCACATGCCAAAGTGATGGTCAGAGTACGTCCCAGTAATCATCTTCGCATGCACATTGCAGCTCAAGCACAGCTCCACACCGATATTCTCGTCTTCAATCACCTTGCAGAATTCAGGCTTGACGTGTATAACGTGGCCAAGTCGGTCAGGCTTCCACGACAGCAGCGTCTGCAGCTCTAGGTCTGAGGCCGAGGCCTCAGCTTCTGCAAAATGCAGGGTGAGCTTCAGACCCGCTGCTTTTGCTCGTGCAAAGGCGGGCCCGAAGATGCGGATGTCGCCTTTGGCGGGGTCACCGCAGAGATCGACGCCTACAACGCCAGAGGACTGGTATTTGATGGCTAGGTCGACTACTTCTTCGGCTTCTGAGACGGTGTTGCGTCGATCGATGGAGAGTATTAGAAAGGCTCGCATGGGATTCTCAGTAGCGCTGTTGTGCGTGGTTAGTATGTTTGATACGGTCTTGACGTAGGTGTCCTTGGTGACCCCAGTGCCAGGCATGGCCCTTGGAGTCGTGCGAAGCTCAACATAGACCACGCCGTCAGCTTGGAAGTCTTGAATCACAGCCTTGGTCGAGAACCTGGATCTCATCAATCACTGCATTGCCACTCAGGCTGAGTAACATACTCGATGCTGGGCAGATCATTGCATAGTTTGTAGATGTAAGACGAGAACAGAGGGAAAAACCTGGCATGTCAGTTAGTTGTGGGGAGCGTGAAACAATGTTCGACGAGGGCATTGGCAGCCCGTTTGAGGTGGGTGGTGTTTGAAGCCAACTCATAAATCAGGTGACTAGTCAGGAAGAAGCACCTGACAAACACGATTGCGATGAAGATCCCAACTCCCTGTTACTGACGATCGCATTTGATCGACGAACGATGTTACAACGATGATCCTGGGGTAACGTGTGTGTGCAGGCAGGGCGAGCCTACGTTTTGATGTCATAGTCGACTTTGCCAGTTGGGATGGCAATCAGGGGATCTTCTAAATCGAGCAACTGATCTTGGGATTTTTTGGTCCGCCAGATGTGATGCAGACACTCCCTGCTGATGCTGCCGGTGAGGTGTGCATGAAGCTGAGTCGTCCGTGGAATTAGCAGTGCTGGGAACGGAAGCTTATGCGCGCTTGGCGGTCTAGCTTTGAAATCAGGAGGTTGGCAGCAGTAGACATGTACCGTACCTCGATCTTGGGCAGGGCGGTGGCAAAGGCGAGGTCGACAGGGCTGTCGCGAGGTGCAGACATGGCCGCGAGAGACGGACAGGAACAGGACACGGCAGGGCAGGGCAGGCAGGCACGACTGTATTGGTGGCGTCGTTGACGTTTCTCGAAGAAAAGGGAGAAGGATAGGCTTCGGAGCGGTTCAGATGGCGAGAGCGCATGGGGCTAGCAGCCGAGGCGGGCCAGGGTGCCAATCTGGCGCAGCCGAGCAGCGGACGAATGGGGGCGCGGCCTGCAGGAGATTGCGCGCGCGCCTTGTTGGTCAGGCAGAGGGCGCGGCCCCCGTGCGAGAGACTATTGGCGCTGCAGTTGCTCGTCCATAGTTGCGGCTGCTACAGCTATAGCGGAGCAGAGGCGCGGCAACACCAGCAGGCAAACACACACACGCTCTCTCTCTCTCTTTGTCTCTCACACACACGCACGTACGCCGGGCGCACCGCATACAGCACTGCCAGCCGCCACAGCATCCCCGCAGCCCATTGCGTGCCGTCCATTGTTGTGGAATTCCGGGACTGAGGAACACCTGGGCACCCTTTGACCTCTCCAGCTGGTGTTTCTCGGCTAGGCCCCAAGCTCACCCCCGGGCCGCTCTCGTACGCCTGTGGCCTCTGACCTCTCACCTCCAGCACCTCTCCGCCTGCATCGCTTCCATCCCCAAGCCCCCACGACCGCTGCCCGCCGCCGCCGCCGCCGCCGCAGAGCCGCCCACGCCATTGCTGCTGTCCTGCGCTGCCCCCGACGGTCGCCAGTGCTGCTAGAGCAGAGTCGCCTCCGCTCTCGTGCCCTAGCCCGTGCCCCGGTGTCCGGGCGTCGTCTCTCCCTGCGCGGCCCCCTGGATCTGCCATCTGCCAGCCAGCCAGTCTGTCTGTCGCCTCGCGCCTTCCGCGACCACTTCTCTCACCGTCCGGTAGCAGCTGCATAGCATGGCCGACATGAACCAAGAGTCCATCCAGCAGAAGATCCAGATCGCCCGCCGCGATGCTGAGGCCCTCAAGGACAGGATAAAGCGCAAGAAGGACGAGCTTGCTGACACCACACGTGCGTCTGCTTCCACAATCCTGCCCCCGCTCCGTCTGCTGCCCTGTTAGCTAACCCACTGCGCGCAGTTCGCGATGTCGCGCGCGACCGTGTCGAGGCCCTGCCGCGCCTCACCATGAAGACGAAGCGGACGCTGAAGGGCCATCTCGCCAAGATCTACGCCATGCACTGGTCCACCGACCGCAGGCATCTCGTCTCGGCTTCGCAAGACGGCAAGCTCATCATCTGGGACGCATACACAACCAACAAGGTCCACGCCATTCCCCTGCGATCGTCCTGGGTCATGACCTGCGCGTACTCGCCCTCTGGCAATTATGTGGCATGCGGTGGTCTCGACAACATCTGCTCCATCTACAACTTGTCTGCGCGGGAAGGACCGACGCGTGTGGCGCGCGAACTGTCTGGCCACTCTGGATACCTCAGTTGCTGCAGATTCATCAGCGACAAGCGCATCCTCACCTCGTCCGGCGACATGACCTGCGTGCTTTGGGACCTGGAAACTGGCTCAAAGGTGCACGAGTTCGCCGATCACTTGGGCGATGTCATGAGCTTGAGCATCAACCCTCTCGACAACAATCAGTTCGTCTCTGGTGCTTGCGACGCTTTCGCCAAGCTGTGGGATATTCGCCAGCAGAAGTGTGTGCAGACTTTTGCTGCCCACGACTCTGACATCAACGCCATTCAATTCTTCCCCAACGGCAATGCTTTTGGAACCGGGTCAGATGATGCTTCATGTCGTCTATTTGACATCCGCGCCGATCGCGAACTTGCTTCTTACCAGGTATGTGTCACAAAAGTGCACACTTGCCCATCAATTACTAATCCAATCAACAGATTCCTGAACCTGTATGTGGTATCACATCAGTAGCCTTCTCGGTCTCTGGAAGACTTCTTTTTGCTGGTTACGACGATTTCGAGTGCAAGGTGAGTGACGAACTTCCATGACATGCATGACCCTTTCTAATGTGTGTTCAGGTTTGGGATGTACTACGGGGCGAGCGCGTCGGCACACTGCAGGGACACGACAACCGAGTCAGCTGTCTCGGTGTAAGTAACGATGCACTCAGTCTCTGCACCGGTTCCTGGGACTCAATGGTAAGTAACACGCGTATGCAATATGACGCCACATCTAGCTAACCCAACCTGTAGCTGCGTATCTGGGCATGATCGATATACCACGAATGATGGCGACGCCATGCGACGATGGAAGAACGACCGCATGCGAGCTTCCCTTAATTTTGGCCGGCTACGCGAGCACTACTGTCCTCCGAGAATTGTCTGCAATACCATACCCCACTATCTGCATCTTACATGCGCGGAATAGCTCTGAGCGCTGCTACCTGGTACCCACAATAACATAATACACCAACTACTGGAAAAACTGGATGTTACCGCATCATTGATGGACGGGGCGCATGGGACCTGTTTGTTCTCTCTCTCGAATACCTTTTCTTTCATACCACTGCTGTTCTTTATTCTCCCTTCGACAATGGCGGGCTCTCACTTCCCTTGTCTGACCTCGAGGGGGTTTTCCTGGTTGGCTGTTCTGCGCGTACCTGAGTAGCATCTTATCTACCCCAATTGTTCACTCCGAACTCTCCCTCCCGCCTTGCTCATCTCCTAGTGTTGTTTTCTTCTCCCCTTGCGCGCCCCTCGTTGAAAAGCGATGGATTTTACTCTTAGGACGACATCGGATGGGTAAAGAGGTCGACGCGTAGAGAAGGGTAGTTTTTCCTGTATGTTTCTTGTGCATTTGTCTGTGGGGTGGTTTGGAGACTTTGTGGTTGGTGACGGGCAATGGGCTGGGCTGGACGAAGGATGGGAATGGGGGATACCTGGGGGCTATGATTATACTGTACGGGATCTGGTTTACTTTCTACGACATGAGTAGGTGTCAAGATGTAGGTAGGGTCACCAAAGGTAGCCGTTAGTCAATTCCCTTTGATTACTTATTTTTTTTGTTGGTAAATTTCTCATGCCCTCTGCCCTCGCTTCATGATACTTGTGTGAAGTGGTGACCGTGCGGTGCTGATGGTTCTCTGACATGAACTTCAGACCTTTGTTTCCTCTCATTTGAAGAATTGTTTGAGACGGACGGCATTATTCATTTAGAAAAGGAAAATGACTCTCATGCTTCTCTTCTACACGACTAAGTGGAAGCGCGGTTAGGCGACGTACGGTATCAGTATCAGTAACTCTTGTACTACTCTTAACGCTTTTTGGGGCGGCTTTGTGACATGTGATGCGGTTTTACCCCAGGCCATGTACATAAGCGAAGAGAAAAGGGTAATGAGTATGACGTGAGATGTGAGATGTGAGAAGTAGACAAATCAAGCAATGAAACTCGAGACTCCCCTTCCCCCCCCTTCTTTTGCGGAGAGTTTCTGATAAGAATTGGTTAGCGCATGGTGGGGTTGTGAGTAGGGGTGGCTTGTATGGATTGTAGGTGGTTTTGCATGGATGACTGTATGACAGGGGGTTATGTTTTGGGTGTGGGTGTGTGTGTCTGAGGCTCGCGTATCTTTTTTTTGATGTGATGTGAGTTGACAGCAGAGCAGTTCGTTGATCTCTTTATGCGTTGAGGAGCGGAGTGTAGCGGAGTGATTGTGACGGTGATGGTGACGGTGACGGTGACATGTCAGACAGGTGTGCATGGGGATTGTTTATGCTTTGGGTAAATAGGAGGGGGAGGATGATGGTGATGGTGAGGATGCATACGTGGAGGGTTGTGATTGTGTACATGTTGTTTTGCAAAGTCGAGATGCGATGTTGCTTGTGACAATGGCTGACGGGGAGACGAATCATGTTGCCACCCTTTTTATTCAATCATTCACAGCACATGTGCATTCCTTCAAAACACCATACACCCTGTCTGTTCCTGTTCTGTCCATACTAACACCCGTACAGTGGACTCGTGACGTCTGTTCTTCCCAAGACGCGAATTGCCCTGTGCTTGTTGTCGTGTTGGCAAGAGTGGGATTTCGGAGCTTTAGGACCGATACGAATGTCATGTACGTTGTAGGACGCATGTCCCGTTATGGCGGTGAGCTTTCGACCGAAGTAGTGCACGTGGATTAAACGGGGCGCTCTTCACCTTGCAACGTCTATTTAGAGTATGAATGCGATGGAGGATGCTGTCATTGTCATATTATGGCATGACCGTGCGAAGATATAAGGGATACATGTCAGGCTGGTTCGATTGGCAATACAATACAGCAGCACTCCACAAGGCTGAAAGGGCTGGATGAGGGAAGGGGCGTCCGAGCAGATGCAGGGCGCAGCGTCTATGCTTTTCCTTCTAGAATTGTTGTCGAAGCTCGTTCTGTGGATGGCTCGAGAGTCGAGGGCAATGACATTGCTCCGAGACCCGGGTGAGCACGTTGATCAGCGCTCCACCGCCCAGGCCAAGGAACGTATTGTACGAGGAATTGTCCGAGGGCGAGAGGGTGGATGACAGGAGGGGAAAGCCGATGGAGTCCTGGGTGGTCTGGTAGGCAGCAGCAACGGCAGTGTCACGTCACGCCTCCTTTTCTCTTTTCCCACCCGGCCAGCGCGCTTCGAAACAAATAGTGAATGGCCAAGGTTGGACGGCCATTCGTCCATTCGTCCATTCGGCCGTTGACTGCAGATGGTTTGTTTGAAAAGCAGAACAAGGACTGCACCTGCAAGCAGCAAAAGTAGAGAATCGGGCCTGCCTGAGAGTCACAGTTACAGCGCACGCGAGGCCCAGATTGACTTCAGCATGATGTGACATGAGAATGATGACTGGATCTCGTGCATGGCCTCAACACTGGGGCTACCCAATGCATCAGCGCGTTTCAGATGCTGCGTATCGCATCGTTCAGGCCACGCGGAGGGCATGCAGCGCCACCCGCCGGACAGCAATTGGGCGCGAGCCTGTTCCGTCGCTGCGAAGAGGCGCGTTTCAGTCGCCCAGCTGGCCGTGACGCTGCTCGCCTGTCGCCAATCGAGCAGGCAGCTCCAGCCCAGGGACGTGTTCGTCGCGTGCGGCGTGCCTCAGCCCTAAAACAGCAGTCGCAGCGGCCATCCCTACCTGCCGGGCGCATTGGCCTATGCCATCGTACGGACAGTGGCCTGGACGCCGCAAGACGAGTCGTCCAGTCCAGCATGCCCTGTGTAGCAGAAGCCGCCCTGGATGGCACCTGGCCATGCTGTGTAGACTGTGTAGAGGCGCCCAATCAGCGCGGCCATGCACACCCCCAGCTGCAGGCGCAAGAGCGCAAAATAGAGCCGCACGGCGCGCACGCTGTGCCAAGGCCCCTCACCTTGTCCCACCGACGCTACCGACCGCCATGCTCCCAGCACCGCCGTGACCGCCCACATCCCAGACGACCCCAAACTGACCGCCGGGATCTGCTCTTTCCCTTTGACACGAGACCAGCGACAACGCGCGTTAAAGCAGCCGAACCAAAGCTTGCACGTCCCACCACCCCAGCAGCCCTTTCCCCAGCACGCCCACCGCAGTCTACCTACATATAGCATCCGTATATCCCGCCCCAACTCGCCCTTCTTTCTTCTTTCGCAATGACTACCACCTCGGCCGCACAAGACGAATTCAACGAGCTCATCCGCGACAAGGACACTGAGAACCGCCACCCCGAAGACCGACGAGACGACAGCGACGTCTCCGAGCCAGACTCGCCCGGCCGCGCCGCAGACTACCGCGAGACAATCGACACAGACGACGAACTCGACCTCCCCGCCAATATGCGTGCAAACTACTACATGCCCAGCCTGCGGTCCGAGGCCAACACGGGCCCCAAGGGCGTCATCGCCGACGCCCAGGCCTTTGAGCAGGCGAAGAAGCAGGCACGCCGCTTTACATGGAAGGCAAAGAACAATGCAGCGAGTGCGCAGAACTACAATGTCACAACGAGTTGGCAGGACGAGAAGAGCAGTGATGAGGAGAGCGACGATAGCTTTATGAGGGCGTGGAGGGATCAGAGACTCAAGGAATTGCAGAATGTGGGCGAGAGGATTAGGAGTAGGACGAATAGTCCTAGCAGGAGGATTTATGGGGGGATGCCGCTGGTGGATGGGTTGGGGTATCTGGATGCGGTTGACAAGACGGCTTCGAGTACTGTTGTTGTTGTCTTCATTCGCCCACGGAATCCGGTACGTGCATATTCCGTCTTTCTCAAACATCAATCACTGACATGGTGCAGAGACAAAACGCTGCAAACGATGCTGAGGCTTGCATGCACGATGTAGCCAGACGCAACGACACCGTCCGATTCGTTCAGATGTACGGCGACGATGCAGACATGGAAGATGATGACGTTCTCCCTGCTGTCCTGGCCTACAAGGGCGGTGACAAGATTGCAACGCTCTTGCCAGTCATCCATATGTTGCCGAAGGATTCTGAGCTCAGCGCTGTCAGCCTCGAGACGCTATTCAGACAGTAAGTGTGCCCGATGACCCAGGTGAAACCGTTCATCAGCTGACCAAGATCTTTCAGACATCGCATCCTCTAAGCACAGCTACCCGAGGTGCCTAATGACAGCAAGCTTACGAACTCACTACACTGCCTCTCCCCATCTCACTGCGGTCCCTCTACGGTCTGCAGTCTTGTCGATTGTTTTCCCGAGGCTTCCCAACACCCTGGTTTGATGCCACCCATGACTCTCACATCGGCCCTTTTCCCCGAACTCTGCAACACGAGTGCACGACGCAAACTCTCGGCATCCCCCTTCTACCCGCCCACATGCACGCCCTTCCGTTCTCGTGGACTTCGGTCCTTTTCGCACCATCACCTTCACAATCATCGAGTTTACGACATTCCTTTACAGCGATGCATCACCACTGGCGTTTTATCTTCTTTTACTTTCCTTACATCTCCTTAGATTGGTTACTCCTGGGTGGACATTTGAACAGTCCTGTCGCCTTCTTCCCAATGGCAGTGGCTTTGCGAACTATGGCGTTATGATTTAGAAATAGGAGGATTGGTTTGTGTTAACAGTATGGGTTTTGAGGTGGTTGTCGTCGACTATGTGGCTATGTACTATTTGGAATACCCCTCAGTATGTTAATGCTTGCCTGTGCTGTGGAACAGAGTGGTCTGTTCACGCAGTTCGGGCTGTGGTGATGAAAATCAATGTCAGGATGTACTATTGTATACTTTGTTCTTGCTTCGTTTGGACTTGATGTGCTTTGGCTTGCTAACACTGCAGTCATCGTTTACACTATGGTATTGCGTGTCGTGTGATGAGCATTGAGGTGCTTTGAATCGCGACTTCGATGTTCCCTGGTCGTTGTGTGTAGTACTGCTTCTCGTACACTTGAAAGACTCGAATACTCGCTAGCTGTATACGCACAACCTTGGTGTTTTCTAAGAGGCGCTATATCTCATCACTATTGGTACCACTGTTATACAGCTGATTCTTAACAGGTCAAGAATATTATGAAGACTTTAAAGTAATTTCCAACGATGTTGTAATCAGGTAGGCAAAAACCATCATTGCGGCCTGCGATGCTCATTTTTCCATGAGTGTACGAGAACTGCTCCTGAGTCTATTGGAGTATCATCGCAAAATACCTTGCTCGCATGGAGTACCATAGATTCTACCCCGAGAATCCAGAAATTCAAAAGGGCTGTTTGGTTCAACGTAACGCTACACAGCGCTTCAACTCGTCACGCCATCATGCCCACCAAGCCGGACTTTCCCCATCATCCTCCAATTGATTTTGTACTTCTGAAAAGAACATATCAATTGATTAATAAAATATTCCGCTCCAAATCCCATGCAGCAACCTGTTAGCACACACACCACGAAATATCCACCTCACCCCACACAACGCAGCGACACGCTCTGCCAACCACACACGCATACACGAACCCACTTCTTCCACAATATTCTCCAATCGCTTCATGGTACAAATATCACATCATAAACCGCCGATGATCTTCCCGTGTTGGCAATGTTACGCGCCATCTGCCCACCCGGCAAGTTGGGTTTGTTGCTGCGCCGCATGGGGATTCGCGAGCAACAGCTCGATGGACGGTTAAGCGCCTGTGATTTCAACAGGGGGGTGGGGGGGTGTCTCAAACGACGCGAAGGAAGGATTTTCTGCTAAAGTGAAGTGATTCATCTTCAAGGTGTAAGGATGGTAAGAAAGTCTTTTCTGCTGTTTTATTTCTTCTTGGATGGTGTTGTTATTTACTTCGCGATTTACGCCCTTTTTTGTGAGCGAGTTTTTTTTTTAGTTGACTTTCTTGGGGTTGTCTCTGAAATTTTGTAGTCATGTCTGAATCTTTGTATATCACACCATCTTACTCTTCTGCTGCGCCAGGGGCGTTTGAGAGGCGAGAGAGCACGTTGGTTCCACTTCACAGGAAGTGTGGTTCGTGCCAGCGTCTTTTGCGGACATTGGTTGTGCCGCATGTCGATGCAGCGTTGTCCGAGGACTATACGAAGCCAGAGAAATGGCAGCCGCTTTTCATGTGTACTGTGCGGTATCTGTTAAAAGCCTACAAGGACTGTCACATTTGCAACATGGTGTTTGCAGCTATGCAAATGGATCCTCGTAATAGATATGTAGAGCGGTTTCGGGACGCAAATGTGTATATCCAGGCTAGGGCTCGAGCGGGCAGTTTCACAGTGACTGCTCGATTGGCAAGAGATATTGGGGATGATATAGATAGTTGTGGATTTGCTGGACCGTTTCAGTTGGGGACTTATGAATGTGAGTGAATGAGCCTGAGAGGGTGGCTAAGAGCAAACGGGGAAGAACTAATTGAACTTGGTTCTAGATACTGATGTTGATGGACCTTTTCAGCAACATCTGACGGCGAAGCACATTCCTCGATTTGCGCGAGATAATATTGGGAGAGCGAAGAGTTGGATCGAAACATGTCTTGCAGGACATGAACGCTGTCGTGCATTTCAGGTTAATACTGTGAATAGCCGGCAGAGACCATCGAGAGTTCTCGAGATTGGCGAGACGAGTGCAAGACTTCGATGTGATATGAGCAACGAGACCTTTGACTACTTGGTATTGAGCCACATGTGGGGAAAACAGCATGCGGAGCAGATTCAATTGCTTGACTCAAATTTGGCGAGCTATCAGATTGATATACCATGGGAACAGCTCTGTGCGTCACCAGTCTACAAGGAAGCTATCCGTATTACATGGACGCTTGGCTATCAATATCTATGGATAGACTCGCTGTGTATCATACAGAAATCTGAGTCAGACTGGCAGCACGAGGCTGGTAGAATGGCTATCGTCTACGGTAACGCCGTATGCAACATTTCGACTCTGTTCTCCCCTCAAGACGTAATGGCGACGATTGAACGAGCCGATCCTCGAGACTGGAGTCCATGTATCCTACGAGAAGCCACATCCACACGTCCAGGATTGTACATCGAACGCACAAAGCCCGCCTCTGACCTCCCACCCTGGTTGATTCAAGCCAAATGGCCACTCTTCAACCGCGCCTGGACATTCCAAGAGTACCTTCTCAGTCCACGTACCCTACTCGTCGGACACACAAACCTCATGTTCCAGTGCTCAGAGCTCTTCTATGACGAACTCCTCGGTCCCCTCGGCGACGGAAACGGCATGTTCATCAACGAAGAAAAATCCACAAAAGCCACCGGCACCGACTTTGGCAAAACAAAATACTTCCCCGCTGCCCTGACCAGAATAGCCTCAACACCCGACCTCTCCTCCGTCGCAGTGCTTCTCTTCATCGAAGACTGGCTCAAAGTCTTCAACGAATACCGCGCTCGCAACCTTAGCTACGCCTCAGACCGCATTGTAGCCTTCGCCGGCATCGCACGCGCATTCTCCCATCTAGGACACCTCACCTATCTCGCCGGCGCATGGAAAGAATGCCTACCACTCTGCCTACTCTGGCACCTCGATAAAAAACCCACCAACATCGCAATGGAAGATAACAACCTCCCCCACGCCGCTGACATGACCTACACACCCATCATCCACGAACACATCAGCACCCCCTCCCCAGTACCATCCTGGTCCTGGTTCTCAACCCCAATCTACAAATACCACAACCTGCACCTCCTCCTCTGCACCCCCGAACTCTCACTCCGCAGAAAAGCAAATTTGAACCCCCAAACCCTATCCTTCACCCCCATCTTCTTCGCCAAGACCCAATCCTTCCATTTCCCCACCCAACCCAAAAACCATTTCCCCTCTCAAACCGGCTTTGCAGATTTCAAGAAACTTAGAATAACGCTATCCACACGCACACTACCAACCAATACCAATCTCCCCGCCGATTTATCCTCGCAATTGGGATATATACAGCACTTCCCTGCGCATCCAGATGATGCGGATTTCGACTGCGAACCAGTGTTTACATACTACCATGACGATATTATTCGTCCGCGACGGAATCCGCCGCGCAACGCGCTGCTGGCGCTGATGGCGGAGATTCAGATTGTGAGGGTGGGGGGGAAGTACGGTGTGCAGAGAATTTTAGCGGGGTTGGTGTTGGTGCCTAGGGAGGACGAGGGGACGTGGAAGAGGGTGGGTGTGTGGAAGTTGAAGATGAGGATTTGGGGGGTTGGGGTTGGGGAGGGGA